>VXBS01003887.1:0-121487 GCA_013400255.1 Sitta europaea | reverse complement strand
CCGACCCCACGGCCACGCTGCTGGAGGAATGGCCGGGACGCTGCCCCGGCGGGGCCACTGTGGGGCAGCTCCTCGATGTGCTGCGCCGCTTGGGTCGCGACGATGTCCTGACGGACCTGGCCGGCAGCGTGGGTGAGGAGCGGGCAGAGCTGGGGTAGCCCGGGGAGTCCCGGAGCCTGCCCTCCGTGCTGCTTCGTGATGCCTGGGCAGGGAGGGGAGGCTGCTCGTGCCGCTCTTTGCTGCTCGTGTTCTTTGCTGTTCCTGTCGCCCTTTGCTGCTCTGACCGCGGAGGTGATGTTAAGAAAAAATCCCGTTCGAGAAGCCCTTTCCACACTATGGAGTGACATCCTCGGTGTTGTCGGGATGCTCCGAAGGCTGGAGCACCTGTGCTGAGAGAGCTGGCGGTGTTCAGCTTGGAGAAGGCTCCGGAGATACCTTAGAGCCCCTTCCAGTGTCTTAAAGGGGCTTATAAAAAAGAGAGAGGGACCTGTTCCATGGGCGGATAGTGGTAGGATAAGGGAGAATGGTTTTAAACTAAAAGAAGAGAGATTTAGATAGATATTAGAAGATTTGATACTAGATTAGCTAGTGGGAAGAAAGTCTTCCCTGTGAGAGTGGTGAGGCCTTGGCACAAGTCCCCAGAGAAGCTGTGGTAGCCCCTGGATCCCTGGAAGTGCCCAAGGCCAGGTTGGATGCGGCTTTGAGCAACCTGGGATGGTGGAAAGTGTCCCTGCCCATGGCAGAGGGTTGGAATGAGATGACCTGAAGGTCGCTTCCAGCCCAAACCATTCTGTGATTCACAGAAGTCTCACCTGGCTTCCAGGAGACACGTGTGCATGGTTTCTGCTGACCATGAGCCCTGCAAAGTAACCTGGAGCCCTGTCATATCTCAAACCTTCACTTAAAAAGTTTCTGTGTGTCAAAAGATGCTCTTAGCTGGGTTAGCCAGGAGACGGATTGCACTGACACCAGACACTGGGAAAATTATGTTGTGTGGATATAGTGTGATAGGAAGATGTTGGCAGGGGGAGATGAGGGTTGTGTGGAACTGAATAATGTCAGGGAAAAAAATTCCATGCAAACTGAAAAAATTGAGAAAGTTCAATGAGAAGAATTAAGGTCCTTGTGCTGTTCCGATAACTTTCTCTTTCTGGGCTCTTTGTTTTCTTTGTAGTCAGAGAAATTGAGAAGGAACCCAGCTGTCATCAGAAGGGGAAATTTTTTGCCAAAGGATTTCCAAAGCCTGAGAATTCCCTGAAGGCCTGTGTTGTATAATAGAGCTTACTGTGTTAGCAATGAGGAAGTAATAAATCTCACTTCCTGTTACTCATGGAGATAAAGGAAGATGTAGAAATCCATCTCTGTAGCAAGCCTGCCCAAGAAGTGATGGAGGACTTCCCTTTGATCCTGTGGTTCTTCCTGCTGTCTGAAGGCCAGGTTTTGGGAAAGACAAAAGCACCAGTGTGCTTTGTGATCTGGTTATCAGAGGTTCCTAACAAATCTGGGGGAGCTTCCAGCTGTGCAAAAGATCTGGGGCTTCACAAAAACATTGGGATCACCTTGATCCTCACCTTGAGCTCAGGAGCTGTCTGTCCCACTGGAAGGGAGTGTGGTGAATGGGCTTTGTCAGAGCTGGAGTAGACTCCAGCAGAAGGAGTGGGAAGAACCTGGGCTGCAGGAAAATCACAAGTTTTACCCAGAGCTGGGTCATGCTGATAAGAGGAGACAGGTAAATTCTTGGAAGAGGCACCCACTTAGGGTTGTTCAACAAAAATATTGCCTGTGGCTCAGGAAATTCCTTAACTGTGAATAGTCCAAAAGATAGATTATGAAAGATTATACCTAAAAGATAGATTTTAGGGAAATACATATATATATATAAGGGAAATACCTCTGTAAGCTTATTTTATTTTTCTATTCCCTCCTAGACACTGCTTTTGTGCAGTGTTTGATACAGGATGATGCCTGGGGCTGGTGGACCTTCAGCCTGACCAGTGTGACTATTCCTCTTTTATGATTTTTGGCTGAGGACTGCACTGGGGGCCTGTGACCTGTTGTTGGTGCTGAGAGCTCTTGCAGAAGTCAGAGATATTTACACTTGGAAAGGAATGGTTTCATGCAGTCTTGTGCATCATATTTCCTAATGCCAGGGGCATCTTTGTGTACCACTGGAACATCTTCAGTGGAATCCAACTCAGAATCAGAAAACATAGTATTGATGTCCCAGCAGCTCTGCCCTACCTGTGATCTTCCTCAGCAGTTTATTTCGCTGCAGAATCATCTTCAGGGATGTGAAGCTTTTTGCTTTGATGCATTTATGCTCTTTCCTGCTGAAACTCAATGATTTTTGTTTCTTCCCTGAAGAAGAAAAAGTTACAGAAGTGCTACTTTCCTGCTTGACAGTTACTGGATCTGTTTTCTCTGTGTTCTCATAATGCTGTTGATTTTGTGCTTTAGATTTCATGTGTCTGTTCTTTTTTTTTTCCAGTTCCTTGGAATTTGTTTAACTGCCATAGGAATGTAAACCCTAGTTAGGTGCTTGGTGGAGGAGGACAGCTTGGAGGAGTTTCTTGCTTCTTGGTTGTGTTATTTAGCATCCTTTATCTTTATGTCATCCCTGGTTCACTGTCATTAACCTGTACAATCAGGTGCTGTTTCCATCCGGGGACTGATCCATCCCAAATCAGAGGCAAGGAGAGAAGACTTGGAGCAAATACCCTGAAAGTGAACATTTCTGTATTGAGCATTATGCAATGCTGTTAAATAATTGCCTCTTCTTGCCTATTCAGCAGTATTTTGGATTGTGAACCTGGCTCCCAAGGGAATCCAGGCACACTTAAGGTGGTGGCTGTGTGCCAGTCCTGTTGGCAACTTCAAAGTGACTTTAATCATGATTTCAAAGGTACTGACTTAGCTGACACACCTCATGCAACAGGCAGCTGGCAGAGAGGTGGGACCCAAGTTAGGGCTTTCGTGAGGAAAGATGTGAAATCTAAACCTTCTGGCTGGTAAAGAATGTGTCTGACTCTTCCCTCTGCAGGACTGGGGAGGCTGAGGGGAGGAGAAAGGCAGATTGGGAATGCCTCAGCCTCAGGAAAAGCTTTGATCAGATCTGAGCCTTATTAGATTGGAGATAATCCAGTAATGAGATGCAAATATAAGCTGAGATATAAGCAGGGGATGGGGGCTCCAGCCAGGGCTCCTGCAGACCTGCTTGTGTCAGGTTGTGTTACAGGAGGACTCACTGGGCTCCCACCAGCATCCTGCACTTCCAGGGGATCCTTTACTCTTGCACCAGTCAGCCCTGCCAGCTGATCAGTACTGATGAACACTTGTTTGGTTTTTTTTTTTAATCTTAAGTAAAGGCAAAGTCTCTAGGGAGTTTAATTTTCTTAATTCCTGTTTTCAAATCTCCTTTTACTTTCAGTTCTTCTGTAATTGCAGAGTAGCAGAGGCTGCAGAGTTTCTTGTTGCTTCTCCACAGGCTTCACATTTAGATTTATGATTTATTTTTAAACCAAGTCTGTTTATAATAGATCTGTGCCCATCACTGACCTGATTGGGAAGTTCACATTAGTGACTGTGACAGGTCTTTGCCCTTAGGTTATGTCAGGGTGGGGTTCATGTGTATTCTGCTTGGGATAAGAGGATTCCTGTTGCTTTTGCACAACATAAAAGCTGCTTCAGGGGCTCCTTAAAATTTTCCATGGTCCTGCTGTATGTGGTGAGTGTGGGTAGTCATTGTCACCTGCAGTTGTCCTGGCTGGCAAAGGCTGGGGGTGTGAATCAGCTCCTGTGTGTCCACAGAGAATTGCTAAGGTTGGAAAAACTAGAGGATCATCAACCCAGCACTGCCAAGGCCCCCTCTAACCCCTGTCCCCAAGTGCCACATCTACACATCTTCTAAACCCCTCCAGGGATGCTGACTCCACCACTGCCCTAGGCAGCCTGTTCCAATGCCTGACCACCCTTTCAGTGATTTCAATTCAGAAGAATTGTTCCCTAATATCCAATCTAAATCTCCCCTGGTATAACTTGAGGACATTTTGTCTTGGCTTATGGCTCTTTCCACGGGCAGAAAGACTGACACCATGAAAACGTCCCCAACTATTTTGTGATTTCAAATACTCCAGAATGGAGAACAATGAGAGCAGATAGCCAGAGCTGGGACCTGCTCTGTACATTATTCCTGGTATTAAAGGTGTACTGGGATATAGTAGAGCTAAGGGGAGGAAGAAGAAGGAAAAAAGTAAAAGAAAGCGCTTCTTAAAATATCAAGAGTGATTTTCAGGAATTAATCACTAGAGGAGGTGGAGGCAGCATCAAAACATTCAGAAAGAGTTGAGAGAAATTCTGCATACTGGAAAAACCAGACAAGGGGTTTCCCTCTAGCATCCCTGATCCATGAAATAGCTATTATCCCTGTTTTTAATGAACTCCAGCAGTGTAAACCCACGTCACAGGAGCCTCTTGCCCTGCTTGTGTGTTTTTGCAGAGGAGGACTGTAAGAAGTACTTGCAGAGGAAGCAGGAAGAGGCCAACCAGCCTCTGCAAGTGCCAGCAGTGGACAGCAGCGTGCCAAAGACGTCGGAACTGATGGGCATCACCATCAGGGATGATCCATATGGTAAGAGCCCAGGCTTCCACTGCTGCCTCATTCCTCCTGTTGGAGCTCCTTCCCCATGGAAGTGCAGAAAACCTGTTTCACTTGTATAATTCCCACAACTTTTCAGACCCCAGGCCAGAATGCTTTCTTCATTTTCCTGTTTCTTAAAGCAGAGAGGGAAAGAAACCTTGGGGGACACTTCACCCCGGAACAGCTGGCACAGAGCCACTGGACACACATGGGAGGAGACTTCATGGAAATATGTCCCTTAGCCCAGCCTGGCCCAGAGCAGCAGCTGCTGAAAGCTCAAGGGGTTGGGTGAAGGGGAAGGGTGTCAGAGGTGATTTCCCTGCCCTGTCTGTGGCAGTGGAACCACCTTGAGTGAAAAGGAAGTGGGTTTGAAGTAGGACTGGGTGAGCAGTGGGTGGAGAGAGGAAATGGGTGCTGTGTGTGTGCGTTGCTGTGTGGTGTGTGCAGCCCTGCACGTGCAGCCAGGTGTGTGCACATGTGTGTGCTGGCCAGTCTGACTTCAGGTGGTCACCTTTACTGCATGTGTGGACATCACTAACCATCCCCAAATGTCCTCAGACGAATATTCTGGTGTTTGTACATGGCAGCTTTGCCTGACATGACCCCTAAGTTAGTGCCATGCCCACACAGCAGTACCCTCAGTTTGACTGACCTAGCAGACATTCCCCTTCTGCTTCACTGGATGCTTCTTGGGCTGAATCTGCCTGCTGGGTTGATACCTTCCTCAGCAGCTTTTAGAGCCTGACCTATTTTTTCACTGTGGTAGGCTTTAACTGGCATAAAAAATTGAATATATCTGTAGTGACGTTGATATGGAAAAAATAAATAACACAGTTGGAAATTATCCAGCAGTATTAAGGCACTTAATTATGAGAAACATTGCCCTTAAAATGCAGCACTTTAGTATTTGGATAACTGCTAAATAAACAAGAACTGCCAGCCATTAATGTAATTGGAAAACAGGCCCATTAGGATATGACTTCAGGTAGCCAGGTTTGACATCTTAGCCATAAAAATGACAGGTTCCAAATTTCAAGGCTCACCCTAGCTCCATCGACAGCAGATGGCAGGACATTGCTGAATGCTGTTTTGGTTGGGAAGTTTGAATCTCTGTGACCTGAACTGGGGCAAAAGAGCCCAGAGCCACAAGGATATTATAGACATGAAACTCTCACTGAAATCCCAGTGTTAGGGCCCTGAGTTGCAACCCATGGGGTACTCTGCTCTACCCATACTCCCTGTGGCTGGATGTTATTGCCTCCACAGGTTTTGCCTGTCTGCACCTCAGCTCCTTTCCCTGACCCCTGCCAGGCAATGTGGATGTGTGCAAACAGCCTGGCCAGGGAAAGCAGCCAGGGCACTGATGTGTGTTACCTCCTGCCAGCCCTGTTAAGGACAGGAGTCTGGGCTGAAGGGCAGCTCATCTAATAAAATGCTAAATTACCTTGGCAAGTTTGGCCAGAGCTTTTCTGTCAGACTCCTGATTCTGAGTTAAAGTCTGTGGGAGCTCTTGAAAATTCACTACAGGAGTGAACTTCATTTGTAGTAGAAGATGACAGCTACATTTTTAATGGTTTCAGGGAGTGGAACAGAGATATTTGATGCCTTCATCTGCTACTGTCAGAAAGACCTCCAGTTTGTCCAGGAGATGATCAGGGAGCTGGAGCAAACAGAGTTCAAACTGAAGCTCTGTGTATTTGATCGGGATGTCTTGCCAGGAACCTGTGTGTGGTCCATCAGTGGAGAGCTTATAGAGAGGAGGTAAGTGAGCTGTGGCTGTGGGGGCCAGCTGTGAGTGTAGTGGAACATTACATTCATTTTACAGTGGTGTCTGCAGCGTGGTGCCAGCGAAACAGCAAAAATCCACAAGAATGTCTTAATGGGGTTTGCTTTATGCTCCTGGCTCCAGAAGGACGACTCAGGCATTCCCTAACGTGTCCCTTCATTGTGTTCATGAGGGAGGTGCCACTGTGGTGATGCTACTTATGTTAAATCGCTTTTCTTTGCTTTGTGTGTCATACATAGACACAGGAGCACATAAAGGTTGCACAGACAGTCTGGACTTCACAGTTTCCTCATCTTTTGCTATATGAGTGTGTATCTGTAATCAGGTTTTTCTCTATAACATCACTATGTGTCTGTCAGTCATTCCTGCTCTGCAGTTAATTCCTGCTGGAACACAGCCAGGTCCTTCTCCACTGGAGCAATTCAGAGCAGTACACGCTTCTGTTTGTGGGAATGAAAACTATCTCATTTGACATTTTATTTGTTTTCTCCCCTGCTTAATCTCCAGGTGTCGGAGGATGGTGGTGGTTGTTTCAGATGATTACCTGGAAAGTGACGAATGTGATTTCCAGACCAAATTTGCTCTTAGTCTTTCCCCTGGTAAGATCACACAAATATCCTAGTTACAATTGCACATTATCATTTTTATTACAGTGACATCTAAACCTTCAGCTGAGGTCAGTAGGCACCATACCACTGGAACTAACAGGGGCTTTGTAATTTGCTTGTGCAGGCAGGGGCTTGGGTTTGGGCTCGGGCCCTTGCCCTGCTCTTGACCTTCCTCACATGGCCACAAGCAAGAAGCTGCCTGTGCTGTGCTGCTCCTGCTCCAGAAATGTCAGAGCTGCATGTCAGGCTTGTAAAGAGCTTC
Source organism: Sitta europaea (assembly GCA_013400255.1). Classification (NCBI taxonomy): domain Eukaryota; kingdom Metazoa; phylum Chordata; class Aves; order Passeriformes; family Sittidae; genus Sitta; species Sitta europaea. Next base: position 114,195 of record VXBS01003887.1, on the reverse strand, counting down.
CAGATCCATACAGGAAAATTTGCTGCTAAAGAGACAAGTAGTATAATAAATCCAGGATGTGAGTAAAGCTGGGAATTAGGTGACGGGTAATGAAAATGTAGATTTCAAGGCCAGGTAGGTGGGGCTCTGAGTAACCTGGTGTAGTCCCTGCTTATAGCAGCAGGGTTGGAACTGGATGTTCTTCAAGGCCTCTTCCAACCCAGCCCATTCCATTTTATGATTCTTGCAGGGATCCTTGAGTATTGTGGATAGGTAAACAAAATATGGAATGAATGTTCCCCTTAGGTTGAAATTTTTTTTACGTATTTTGTTCTGGATTGAAAAGCCACCAATTTACTTCTGCCAGGTCTGTTGTGATTGCTCTTCTCTAGCCACTAGTTGTTCTACAGTTGTCTGTGTTGCTGGGGAGTAAGTGCACCCCAGCCTAATAGTATAGAGAATATATAGAATTCGGAAGAGTATTTGGATATAAAGTCTCTTTTCTAGATGAGGCATCTGACATGATATTATAAAGTACATTCCAGGCATTAGACTAGAAGCTGGTGGCAGAGACAGGAACTCACTTCATCTTCCTTGACATGCTAATTTCATATGGTATCACTTAATCCACTGAACACTCCCAGAACTTTGTATCAGCCCCCAGTCACCAAGATTTGTAGAAATCTTCACCAGTTTCTTGTGGCCATCACACCTTCCATTAGAACAGGAAAAGAAGTTCCATCTGTATGGAGTGACCTGAGCTTTGCCAGTGAGAGCACAGGTGGAAGTACAGGCTTAGAGAAGTCACTACATTACCTGTTTGTGTGGGGTGTTAGTAATGCACAGAAGTGTTTGGTGGCAGGCTCTGGGAGCTCCATGGATTACTCCAGCATCTGCTGCAGTTTTGAAATCTTGGTTGTTTGCCTCACCCTGGTCATTGTGTCATCACTCGTGCTGGGCACAGTGCAGGTGGTGGCAGGTGTCCCTGTGGAGAGCTACAAGGGGAGAAACTCCTCTGTAGAAGAGAAGAGCTGCTTTCTCAAGCAGCAGCAATCACGGGGAGGGTGCTTTCATCTTGTGGTGTCTCAAAACCAGCAGTCCACATTAGCAGGGGGATTCACTGGGGAACATCTGCAGCCTGAGAAAATCAGGACTCAGAGACTTGCTCTCCAAAATGAGAGGTGGTTGCAATATAATTAGATGATGCCCAACAGGAACAAACCTGGATCTTGTGATGTGTGTGCTGTGGTGGGGAGGGAATGGATGTGGGCTCAGCCTGTGGCTCTGTGTAACCCTCTGCCTGTGGCACCTCTCTTTCAGGCGCTCGTCACAAACGGCTGATTCCGGTCAAGTACAAATCCATGAAGAACGAGTTTCCAAGTATCTTACGGTTCATTACGATTTGTGACTACACCAATCCTTGCACCAAAAAATGGTTCTGGACTAGACTGGCAAAATCCCTCATGCTGCCCTGATGCAAAGTCCTGAGAGCTGGGTGCTCTTGTAACCTGTCCTGGCTGTGCCTTCAGACCAGAGGTATCCTTGACACAGGGTCTTCCACCACTTCAGAACCTGGATCCTTGCTTGGAGCCTGTAACTGGAAACAAAGAACTCTCTCCAGCACTTCTTCACAACTCTGAGGGGAAGTAAAGCAACTGTGGGTGTTCCGGGTTAAGTCAGTGAGCAGCAGCATCCAGCATTTGGGGAGTAAGCACTTTCACTAGAATACTGAAAGTACACATTTAAAGAGTGTCTGATACAGGAAGACTCTGTTCTATGAATTAGCAAGACCTGAGTCTCAAACTGCAGGTTTTGTCAATGTTTTAAAAGCTACAGTAACATTGAGGCTTGTGGGAGTTTTACTATATTGGACAGGTCTATGTCTGTTCAGGTCACATTTGATTCAGTGATTTTATACCAGCATTTAATATTGTCAGATATTACTAAATTTTTACTTTTCCTTCAGGAGAAATTCAGTCTTAAAATACATCTTTTCAGTGACAGTCCTTACTACATAGAGCAAGGGCTGCTGCTGCCTGTTGACTTGACCAAGGTCTGCATCTCAGTGGGTCCAGATCTCAAATGCCTTCACCTTTAAAAGCCTTCCAAAACACAGCAGCTTTTGGGATGCCTCAAAGGCACAGGGCTAAACACTGAATAAGGAGTGTATTAAATTGACATTTGGGCTGTTTAAAATATGGAGGCGAATGTTACATTAATAGGAAAGAGCCTAATTTAATTAACTGTCACAATAATTACTGTATTTCTGTGACTAAGGCTCAGAGCAGTGTCGAGACTGCTCTGCCTGTTAGACTTGGCCTTGAATCCTGCCCGTGGCTAGTGGATCTTGTCGGTGCTCCAGGGTGGAGGTCAGGAGTTCTACCCAAAGGAGTGTTTAAAGCAATCCATTGGTGTATTAAGCAGATTTACAGTAAATATTGACTTTTTAAATTGGGGAAGAGAGGAATCATGCTTATGTGTCTGCAGTTGCTTGAACTCTGCCCCTTTCTTCATTACTTCAGTCACTGACTCATGTTGATTTTACAGCTTAATGTTTTACTAGTTTACATTTTTAAGGTTGCATCTGGATCTGATTTTATTTTTTTTCAATTTTAGCTTTGTTTTAAAGCATTACCAGGGCTGAGACAGAAATGTGCTCCTGCCCCCTCCCTCACACACCCTGTCAATGGATGATCCCTTACCAGGGATGCTGCCAAATCCTGTCCAGGTGCTGCTGCTAGTTCCTCCCAGCTGACAGCAGCAGCCCTTGACCTGAGCATGGTGGAGCTCATTCACACACATCATGTGTTGGCAGCTGGAGCCATTTTTGGATAGACCCAGGAGCTGGGTGTTTCTTCTACAAAAGTAACTGCTGCCATCGTGCTGAGGTGACATTTGCACTTTCCAGTCTTGCTAGAACAAGTGAGAAGTCTGTGGGCATGGGAGGAGGAAAGTTAAGTTGATGAGGGGTTTCTGAATAGTTTGTCTTTGTGTCCTATTGCCCTGGAGCCTATCCTGCAGAAGTGGAAACAGCTGCTTGCCTCGGGCTCTCTGCATAATCGTTAAAAGTTAATTATAGAAGAGCTTCAGAAGGCTGCTTGATCCCCAGGCGCTCCGGGGGCTCAGTGAATTCTCATACTCTGGAGAGTCTATAAACATCATTTATGGGTCATTACTCGCAAGACCGAACCAGATTCCTCCTGCCTGGAGAGCTGGAAGGGCTCTGGTGGCTCATTCAGGGAGCTGAGGCAGAGGAGCCCGTGCTGTGGACGCTAGAGGGAGGCCATGGCCCACGCTGGCACCCTGCGAGGGAACGCGGGTGGGATGGGGAGACAAGCACAAGTGGATTCTCCTCCCCTTCCCCTTGCTCCCTCTTCTGAGCAAGGTGTATCAAAACCAGCAAGAATTTTGGCAGCTTGAACCTCGAGTGACGTCTTCAGAGTCCTGATGGTTTGGGACTTGGTGTGTTTCATAGGAGGGGAAAATAACAGCAGGAGAAATGATGATGTTTGTAATAGATGATGATCGCCCAGCAGGGAAGGTGCTGGTGCTGGAAGGGAAAGCAGAGGAGCTGAATTTCTAACTTTTTGGAGTTCCAATAGATAAATGTCATATTCCAGTTAGTGGTGAAAGATGTTGGGATCTTATTACCACCCTGCTTGTGGTGGCCTGGTCCTTCTCTCTGCTTGGCTTGGGTGCTGGGAAGGTCTTACTGTTAGGGGGCTGTTGCTTTATTACAGGTTACTATTTCCCTTATAGGCTAAAATAATTATTTTGGGGTAAAGTGAGGTAAGAGCCCTAAAACATAAAATATGCTTTAAATATGTATCCTCTTCTATGTAAACCCCAGAGTTTATGCACTTCTGACACTTTCCTATCTGCCTTGTCATAACTTGAAGTGTGGCATTGTGAATGATACCAAATGTAGTTGTTGTGAACCGTTTGCCCATTTCAGTGGCATTTGGGGTTCTCCTCCCCTCTTTCATGCTAGTGGAAGGTCAGAATTTTTGAACCCCTTTAAAAAAGGGATTTATAAAATTGTGATGTCACAGGGTTTTTTCTATTTTGTCTCTGTCCCTCTCTGAAATTGTCTTAGTTGAATCTGTTAGTGCCAAATTGTTTATTTTTATATACATACATATATATTTATAATAATTTTGTGTTCTGATACAAAGGGGGAAAGCATCTGTCTTTATAGGCATTCTGAAAATAGACAATGTTTCTGTTTTTCTCCTCAAAACCTCAAACTTTTGCTACTTGTGAAAACATTTTAAAATAAAGAATGAAAACCCAGCAGGCTGAATCTGCTTTGTGGGCATCGAAGAATAAAACTGTGTCTCAAAATGAAGTGTAAGTGAGGAATGTAATGGGATAGTTCTTTATTTTCTTTTCATGTTTCGGATAAAGGTCATCAGAGGGGGTGGTTTGCTGTGCCTGGGGGAGAGAGAAATAGAGTTATGTCATGCCAGGAGGAAAATTTATCAAGGAATTGTACTTCGGACATGTAGTTCCTCTCCAGGTCTTGTTTATGGGTTTGTGCTCTGTGTTGCCATCCTGGATTTCTTCAGCCCTGGTGCCCATCAGGCTGGAGGGGACAGAGCCAGGGCTCTGCTGGGATGCTGCTCCTGTTCCACACCCTTTCTGGAGGCCCCAGCAGGGATTATGACAGCACAGCGAGCTGGGCAATCCTGCCAGCTTTATTTCCTTTGGCTCGCAGTCAGTCCAAGCCAGGGAACTAACTTAGAAACCCAGCAGCTGTCAGGGCAAGGCCCTGCCACGGGAAAAGATGAAGGAGCACTGAATCAAGGAAGTGCTGTTGGAAGGAATTCCTGGAGGTCAAGGCCGAGCTGCTCTTCCCCATGGGAGGGGCCATACCCTAAGCCACTTGCAGGGCCACGTTCCACATAGAGCATATGAAGTCAGGACTCTGCTATGGCTGCTATGAACATATGGACAGCAGTATGGAAACCATCCCTGGTTAGATTATTCTAGATGGAAACTGCTGGCAGGAGCAGCCTGCCAGGAGGGTCCCATTCCCTGGAAGTGCTGGCATCCCATCACTCCCAGTGCAGCTTTACACACTCCCCTGTCCTGTGGTTTGGAGCAGTAAATGATTCTTGCCTGTATTTGAGCCTGAGCTCTGATTCAGGTGGGGTTGAGAGGTCCAGCAGCAGTGGCTCTTTTCCAGCTGTCATTTCTCCTGTGCTGAAGAAATATTTCCAGTCCTCTGTTTCCCTTCAGTGCAGAAATGGAGAACAGCATTTACCTGGTGAAGCTGCTGCAGAATATTCTCAGCTTCAGAAAGAGAGGGTGAGAGGTCAAGTATTGACCTCGATGTATCAAATTCCATCCTTCATTTTCACCAATGTGACAAGAGCTGTGTCATGTGCATTGCTTGGTCCAGAGGGCACATTTACAGGAATAAAATTAGCATAGGGAAGAAAGAGTAATTATGCATAAAAAATAGCTGGAAAAATGTTGCTTGAGCATCCTGGAAACAGATTTTAATAAGGCAATAAAAACCAAACCCCACAAGGTTCACACTGCTGGGAAACATGCTCGTAGAGCTTATTAAAGGGCACCTCTGTCACACCATTTGGGGCTTTACAACATATGCTGTGTACAAATATTTCACTAAACGTAATTTTCTCAAGGTGTTACAACCATTTTCATATCCCCACTAGGACTTTGAGATGACTTTGAACCCAACCCAACCTCTTGATCAGCACTATCAAGCCCAGCCCTGGAAAAACTTGTTTATTTTGCAACAAAATCTGCAGTCAGGGGACTGAATAGTGTTGTATTCTCTCTGGGGCTGTGCTGTGCTGCAGAAGTTTAATTAATTGAAGCTGTATTTAAGTCTTAAGCAGTTCCAAAGTCTGATTTACAAACAATGCATTTTCTGTTCTGCAGCAGAACCCAGCTTAGCAGTGCCTTTTCCTCATCCTGCTCCCACTGATAAAGCTGCTCATGCCATGGCAGAGGTTGGGGCTCTCCTTGCCCACCAGACAGCCTGGTGCTTTTATCTCAGCTGGATAGATGGTTCCACAAAGGCAGGGGACGTATCCCTGCAGTTCAGAGCAAGAAGGCTGTATCAGATGCACATAGAGTGTCTCTTGCCTGGCAGCCAGTGGAGGGGTTTTGATTCCCATTTCCCTAATTCCTAGTCTTGCTTAGGGTGGGTTTTGGTGGGGCTGGATTGGAAGGATGGAATGAATGTATCTGTATGGTCCATGAAACACTTAAATATGACTCTACAAAAGGTTGCTTGGAACTTTTTCCTCCTCCTGTTTCCACATGCTTTCCCACTGTCTTGGAGAGCAGGACAATGTGCAGTGTGTCTGGCTGAACCCAAGAACAGCACAGCTGTTCCATCCTGTGCTTCCCAGCAAACATGGGGAACCCCCAGTGAGGAGGCAGGTGGCAGATGGCTGGGAGCAGAGGCACTGGGAGGAACATGGCAGCATTTCCTCAACAGTAAAGCATCCAAACCCTCCCTGGACAGGACAGATTTTGCACAGCTCTCTGTCCTTCCGTGCATTCCCATGGGGAAAGGGCAAAGCAGTGTGTCTGGCTGGGTGCCAGCCTCCAGGGAAAGATGCACTGGGTCCTGCTGGCTCCTGAGGGGAGAGGCTGCTTCTTCACCTGTGCCAAGAGAGCAGGAGGGCTCTGCAGAGGAGGCAGTGCGTGACATGATGCAGGACCACGAGGAGAGCCCTTGCTCCGAGCCCAGTGAGAACATGGGGGCTCAATGCTACCAATCTTCTGTGGTTTCTTAATGAAGCCAAAGTCATGAGGTGATAAGATAGGTCTTTATCCACTGTTCAGGATGCTAGTCAGGAACTCAAGGGGAATATGTTCAGGCAGATGTGGGGTTACCACGAAGTGAACTTTCACAAGGTTTTTGCAGCATTTTTCTAGCTCTGATCTTCAGCTGTGTCTGCCTTATGTCTGTGTCAGAAGAATGAGATGTATGCACAGCAAGACCTGAGGTGTTTAACTGCTCGTGTGCCATTTCTGAGGCTGTTGCCTCAGAAACAACTGCCACTCAGGTGGGGAAAAACTGGGAAAGCAAACCTGGAGTTCCACATGCTCTTCCCTGTCCCACTGGAGCCATGGCAGACCCTGCAGTCGGCTTTACAGCAACACTTTCAAAAGTAGTCAGAAATCTGGGTGACAGATTTAAAACTACTGAATCATGGAAGATTGACAGAGACACCCACCCCCATCCCCCAGTGAAATATACAGGGAAATGAGATTTCAAGTGCTTTGAGCTGAGGAATAAATCGGACATTTGCCTTAAAATATCACTGTCTCAGTATCTCTAAAACATTGCACAGGTATGTAAAGACCATAATTTTTCAATATCAGTAAAGAGCTTTTGAGATTTTTAGAAGGGCAAAGAAGAGAAGCATCACATTTTGTACTTTAAATCTATTTACTCTTAAAATTAATATTCCCTGCTTTTCCTAACAGTTATTCTCTAGACTCCTTGGTGCCTTCACCTCTCCTAGAACTGCACCTGGCATCTGCTCAGCTGTGTTGTGTTTTTGAGCATCAGGAGTGGAAGCTTTTCAGGTTCCCTCTCAGAATCTTGCCTCATCAGCATGCTGCTCTTGGCAGACAGGCTTGTCTTCAGCTCCAAGACATGCATATTGATCAGTCATTTCCTTTTGTTACCTTGCATCCTGCCATCGATTTTAATTGTTCCCTACTGAAGAGGAAGCATTCAGTACACGTACAATTACCAATGACAAAATTTTTAACTTTCCACACCTTTTGCCAGGCTTTGCCTGCACTCAGCTCTCCAGAGCTGTGGATCTCTCTCCTTCTCAGCAAGCAGCAATCTGCACAAATCATGCAGCAGTCAATTTGTGTCTATTAAACCAATTTCTGATTCCCTGTGACAGCTTTCCCTGCCGCATGATTTCACACTTCAGCAGTTTGTTTCTGAGGTGCCATGTGGGTTTTTCCTTTTTCGAAGGGGTGATGGTGATAATCCATTTCATTTGCAGATACTTTACTCATGTTTTCCCAGATCCTCTTTCCTGCTGCTGTGCTTAAGGGACTTGTACAACTTCAAATGACTGCTGGTGAGTCTCCTCTTGTGGCTCCTCTCTGGCTCCTCATCAGCCCACAGGGCTGTTCCTGGGCTGTTCCCTGGGGCTTCCTGCTGCTGAAATGGTACAGCTTCTCCAAGACAAAGCTGCAGCTTGGTCCTGTACCTCCCACCACTATGGTGCAAAATACCAAAGCTGGGAACTGCTGTGGTTCCTTAATTCCTTTCCTTCTTCTTTCCAAGATACTTTCTTAGATTGTTCCCATCTTTTAAAAACATTCCTGCATTCTCAGAGGGCCTTCATTACAAATATTTCCTGAAGGCTCTGTGTGGAAGGGCCTTGGTCCCCTCCCTCTGTCTCTCTGATTCTAGGTTTTCCTTTAGAGACACAAAAAGGATCCTATTTTTAGCAGCTAGCAGTCAATGGCACAGGAATTCATGAGTAGGGAGGAAAGGATGCAAACTATCCAAATATATTTTTTTTTTTCAAATGAGATCTCTTTACATTCCTATTGCCACAGTAATAAGCCATGAGTCACTGTTACAGCAAACTATTAGGCCATTATTGTAAACTTATGTCACTAGAATCTGCTAATGTGAACCATAAACCTTGCCTGCCCTGGGCTTTACTGGGTTTGACAAGATATTGGCCATTTATAAGGATAAGAACAGTATTCCCTCACAAATTTTATTCCCAGATGGCAAGAAGTGAATGAAATCTTATTCAATCCTATCTTTCTATTCCTAGGGTTTCTTTTCTCATTGCCTTTTAAGAGAACTCCTCTTACTTCACTGTAACATTACAAAAGAAGTTTTATTTGATTTCTTCTAAGTTTGCCCAGCTGTAAATTTGGTCCAAGCTTTCCCACCTGAGAGAATATCCATGCTATACTACGTAGGAGCAGCAGTGTGACCTCCAAAAACTGCTTTCTGTGCTTAATCCTGCCATGGCAAACCCTCCCTGCTACTTGCTCTTGCAGCAGAGGAGTCCCAAGTATCCCTGGATACTTCAATCTCCTTCGAGGGTCAGTCAGGGGTCATTACACTGAGATTTTTTTCTACAAGAGTTTTGTTGAATAATAAAATGTCAAAATGGTCTTAAATACACACACAAAACTCTATATCATAGAACCAACAGTGCTTGGCCCTCCTTCATCAGCTGCAGTAAAGTCAGGTGGGATGTATCCACTCCTCCACAGGGTCTGGTTGCTTCCACCAGGCTTATTTTGCACTTTCAAGAACGAGAGAAAAAGCTCTGAAACACATTCTCATCCCTGTCCTGGTCAGCTGATTAGAAAATGCTTTATGATGGAGATTTACCCACCACAGAAGAGGCTGGTGGGAAAACCTTTCTGTCCTGAGAAGCTGTGACATTCCCAGGGTGAAAAGAGGTACAGGCATGTGAAGTGTCTTTCATTGGCTTCTGTAAAGACAAAGAGGTATGAAGAAAGCATTATTGTATACCAGAGCAGAGCAAGGGCTTATTATTAAATGGTGGTTCAGGTATGTGCTAATCAAGATCTTGTTACAGTTATTTCTCAAGCCCGGCATTGATTTTATATTAGATTGGAAGGAGGCAACAAACCTTTAATTTGTTACAGAGAGAGTTAAATGGCTTTCAATTTCTATACTAAAAAAAAAAAATTAGAAGAAAAGAGTAAGAAGAAAACAAACTTGTCTTGGTCATAAACTGCTTGTTTCCTGGAGCTTAAAATCTGTTGGATATTTTAAGTGAAGGAAGTTAGAGAGCAGCACAGAGTTTCTGCTGAGAGGCAGGGTGCTGGGATGAGAAGTGTGTTTGCAGAGCGAAAGCTGGTTTCAGTAAACACCCTGTGAGAACCAGAATTCACCTGTTAAAACCAGGCCTTCAGCTACTTGACTTCCAAGTGACCTCAGAGCTGAATTTAAAATGGCTCAGTTATGGGGTGGAGATACAGGGTAGCACACAGGATCACTGAGGAAAACCTGCTGGTGTGGTTTAGACTGGAATTTAGCTTGTGGTTTGAAAACAACTGTTATTAAAAGCTTGCTCCAGTAGGAGGGTGTGAAATCACTGCTCCTTCCTCCACTGCAGGGTCCTCACCTCATTTCTCCAAAGCAAAGATGCCAGGAGAAAACCCTGGAGATCAAATGCAGTGCCCGCCTTTGTTTGTTGGAGAGGAAACTGCCTTGTACTTAGTTAAGTAATCAGCTGCAGTTTGATGGAGTAAGGTCCCTTCAATAAACCTGGAAGTGTTTCCATGAAGAGAGAACAGCAGGCAAATTCTGCAGTGGAACAAGGTCAGGCATTCTGCTCGAGGACATGGGCTTGCCCAGCTCTGAAGGCAATAAAACAGGCATTGTTGGGCTTCCCTCAGCCCAGGCCTGTACCAGGCAGCTCCACAGGCACATTAACTCCACAGGCCATTGTTTGCACCAGCCCTGGGAGCCACTGCACTTGCACACTGAGGTTTATGGTGCCTTAAAGAGCCTTAAACCATAAACCATGGCAACAAATGCCACGGCCCTGAACACCGCTGAACTGTGACAGCAAATGTCTCTGCGTGGCTGGGCTGAAAGAGCAGCTTTGGCTTAACCTCTAACATGAAAAGTATGTATCTGAGTGGCTACATGACTAGAAAGATGAAATCTGAAGGGCCTCAGTCCAAAAATGGGAATTTAAACTAGTTTTCTGCGAAGTGTAAATGAAGTTAGTTTATGTTCACAGCTGTGATGATGATCATAGAATCATAAAATAGTTTGGGTTGGAAGGGACTTTTAAAGGCCATCCAGCCCAACCTCCCTGCAGTGAGCAGGGACATCTTCCACTTGAACAGGTTGCTCAGAGCCCCATCCGACCTGGCCTTGAATATTTGCAGGAATGGGGCATTACCACCTCTCTGGGCAACCTGTGCCAGTGCCTCACCACTCTTATGATATAAACCTTCTTTCTGATACCTCATCTAAACTGACAGTCCCTCAAGCTAAAGTCATTCCTCCTTGTCTTATTGCAACAGGCCCTGCTAAAAAGTTTGTTCCCAGTTTTCTTACAGCAGAGGTGCTCCAGCATCTTTGTGGCTTCCTCTGGATTTGCTCCAAGAGCTCCACATCCTTCCTGTGCTGGGACCCTGGAGCTGGATGCAGGTCTGCAGGTGGGGTCTCACCAGACTGGAGTAGAGGGGCAGAATCTTGACCCTTGACCTGCTGACAAAACCCATCAAGGACCCTTTCCAGGTGCTAAAGGTAGCAACGTCTGTGTGCTGAGCATCAAAAACCAACCAGGGCATTAAACATCACTTTACAACATTACATGGATGGAAAAACCAAGCTAAGAGCTGGACAGTGCCAGTAAGTTTCACTGAAACAATAAGTAATTGGCCCAGAAAGGCAGGAAACCATGTGCCTTACGAGAAGGGGAGCATTTTGTGTGAGAGCATGCGTTGTGTGCCTGGTATGCCAAGGCTTTGGCAATGGAACACCAGCCCCAGGATATCAGTGAAATGCAGGAGCCAGGAGAAAGCCTCCATTCTGCTGCAGAATCAGTGGAGCAGGAGGGCTCTGCCTGCCCTGATCTGTGGTGTTTTACTGGAAGTCAAAAAATTCAGGAAACCCAGCTCTGGAATTATGTTTTTTTTCTCAGGGATTTTTTTTTTTTCTCAGGCTGCAGTGTTCCCACCTGAAAGACATCTGAAGTTTTTCCACTTCTCAGTCTCCCCTAAAGCCCGGTCCAGAGCGGAGGTGGATACACCAGGAAACTACTTTTCCACTTCATATTTCCACTAAAATTTCTTGTTATTACAACAGAGCACTTGATTCAGCAGCACCACTTCACAGCTCTTTTATAAATAGAGGCATTGCCTCTGCCCTGAGGAGTTCACAGCCTACACTAGACAGGCAAGATGCAGCAAATCAGGAAAAAGAGGATGAGCAGAAGTGATGAAAGAGGAGAAGGTGCTGCTTGGAGGTCTGAAGCTGGCTAAGGAATAAAAGCTTTGTGGAATCCAGCTCCACGTTTTCATCCCTCAGCAGACTCACGTTGGAACAGCCCACTAAATGAATGAGTGCAACAGCAACCCTGACTTTTGAGACTCAAAATGCTGAGTTCATTAAAAAAAAATAATGCAAAATTTATGAGACCTCGAGTCTATGGGTGAATGAGAGATCTGGGTTTAAAAATATGGAAATGTATTTTTCATGGCAGAGCTGGAACACTAAAATGTAGCACTCATCTCTCTATGCTCACGTGGCCACTAGTGGTCTTGCCAGTGAACATTTTAAATTTTAATTTTGATCAAAGCCTGTGGTTATTCTTAAAGAACAAGGCACATTGTGGACCTAATCCTACCCCAGTGGTCTAAAGCAGTAAGAGATTTAGCAATGCCTTCAGGGAGAGGATTTTCAGCCCAGAACAAGAGAATCCAAAAGATGGTTCTGAATTTAAAAGCATGTGGTAAAATTAAGTGTATAAGTCTCTTTTTGTTGTTGGTACCTGGCTCAGATCCATTTTTAACATGCTGTTAGCTATCAGAAATACGACACTGGCTACCCGGGTGCCTGCTCTGGGGTAAAACTTGTTTTTAATTGCTATATACACTCCTTTTATAACATGGTTAAAAGATCACAGAGACGGTTCTGAGCAGTAATTAAGGCATATTTAGCAAATATTAAAAACGGCTCAGCAGGGGAATGTTTAACACAGACAAGCAGGAAAACAAACAGCTTTTCAGTTGGAGGTTCTGCCTTATGACAGAGTTGTGGAGTGCGTGCACAGCAGCGAGCGAGATGGGGCTGTGGGGCTTTTTGTAGAACACAAAAAAGAGTAGAAGGAAGGAGCTGATGTCACTATTAGAGCACGAGTGAGAGCACTGTGGTCAGACCATGCCTTTGGCCCTCCACAAAGCCTGGTTCACCAGAGGCATCTCAGGAATTTGTCCTAATAAACTAAAAATACATGTAACTGATGTTCTTTGACCCACAGAAGTTCCTGACAGCAAGCCGCAAGAACAGTGACCAGCCAAGAAGGATGAAACCTGATACTGAGATTCAAAGACGGTTCTCCTGGTGATTACACTCCTTGTAATAGCGAGATGCTGTTTTATCTCTTTTCGTGTTGGGCAAAAAAAAATCCTCAAACTACAAACAATTTAAATGTGTATATATATATATATATATACTACAGAGAGACATCAGCCTTCGTGAGGGCATGATGCCACTCAGCCTTGTATTCCTCACTCTTTTAAATTTCAATTCGTTTTCCTCAATGCACTCCTGACTGCATCCAGTTAAAAAGCTCCGCGTGCGGAGCCTTAAACCGTAGGATGAGCGTGCAGGACATCTCCATGAGGGTGTTGGACATATCCACGAACGCCGGGACTGCAGCGTGGAGCGGAGAAATGCCCATCCTCAGGGGCTGCGAGAATCCCAGGCCTCCTGATCCCTCACACCCGCACACTATTTTTAGACACGGAATGCGCATCCCCGGAGCGCCGGGGCCGGCCCCGCTGCCGCCCGCAGGCTCNTCGCGGCGCGGAGGGCGGCGGGCGCGGCGCGGCCATGGCCGAGGAGCCCAGCGCGCTGCCCTGGTCCATCAACAAGGATGACTACGAGCTGCAGGAGGTCATCGGTAAGCGGTCATCGGGGTTTGGGGAGGTGTAGGGTGCCCCTCGGATGTGGGGGTGTGAGTCCGCTGAGGGGAAAGGGGAGTCCGACCCCCCTCAGCCGAGAGGGATCCTGTCACACACCCCGCAAAGGAGCGGGGACTGTGTGGCTCCCCGCTCCCTCAGCCATGTGAGGCTGTGAGCGGCTCCGTTCCCCCACGCTGAGCTGTGTGAAGGTCTGGGGGACCCCTCACCGGAGAGGGGGGGTGTCTGTCCCCCCACTCTGAGGGGTGTGAGGACCTGACGTGCCCCTCAGCTGGGAGGGGTCCCGTCGCACACACCCGGTCACGGGCTGGGACTGTGTGACCGGCCCCCCCACAGCCACGTATGTAGGAAGGATGTCAGAGGGTCTGTCCCCGCACCTTGCGGGGGACTCTGAGGGCCGTGAGGGTCTGTGGGACCCCTCTGCTGAGGTTGCTGCCGCTCTTCATCTGTGTGTGGGGCCCACGGAAGGGGATGTGGGTCTGCCCTGTCCCAGGAGAGGATTGTGGCGGTCGCGGGGACGCCTCCCTGGCGAGGGGCTCGTCGCTGGCCTCTGCCCGCTCCTCTGGGCAGGGTCCGTGTCCGCTCGTGTTGGGCTGAGTGGGACGGGATCCGCTCTGGGGGGCTTTTCTTCCCACCACGGTGCGCTCCGGCAAGTGCTGGCCGTGAGGTGGTCAGCGGCGGTGAACTGGCGTGGGCTCCCTCCTCCCGGGGCACCCGTCCCTTTTGGGCCATCGCACCTCTCAGCAGTTTCGGAGCCCTGCGCTGCCTTGGTCCCTGCTCGGAGGGTTTGGTAGAGCCGCCGAGCGAGCCTTTTACGCTGGGATTTTGCTGCTGCCGTGCGTTTTCATTCATTGTCCTCAGCTCGAGGCCCCAGCCCTTGCTCTCTCCATTAAATGATTTTTTTTTTTCCTTCTTCACTCTCTCTTGGCGTTAAACTGCCCAGTTATCATGGGCCTCCCGCTGTACTGATTTATTGGTTGTCTCGACCATTTTGTTGGGGTGTGTTTGAGGGATATATTGCTCCAGGGCGAGTGTGTGACACATCAGAGGTGGTGCCACAGGTGATTCTAAGGTCAGTGCCTCCCGTCTCACCCTCCGGAGGCTCGGAATGAAGCAGGAGAGTGGCAGGGCAGGCTCCCGGCCAGAGGGTTTTAGGAAGGAGGTTAATTCCTTGAGTAATCTTTGTGGAGTGAGCTTTATTTGAAGTTTCTGGATGACGTAGCACTGTCATGCCCAGGCTTTCCATCTCTGCCTCATGGGGAGGCTTGTCTTCTGTTGAGGGTGGGAGAGTTTGTGTCTTAAGAGATTAAATTCTTAGCATTGTTTAAAAGTAGGAAGGAACTAAAGCTGTGGAGTGGGGGAAATCCTTCTGGAAATCCCTGTTGGTCTGTGTGATCAGGCTTTGTCCTCTCCCTCTGCTCAGAGGGAGCAGCAGTGCTTTAGGAAGGAGACCAACTCCCTGTAAAGACAGGGAAGATGGAATCCTACAGACCAACGCTTTAAATCTCCTCTGGAAAATGTGCCCTGGGGAGGAGCATGTTCAGCTTCCCTGAGGAGCAGGAGATACAGGTGTGGGGAGGAAGGGGGAAGAACATGCCACCCGTTTCCTGGGGAAGGAGAACTGAATTTCTCTGTGTGGGAAATACTTCCCTTTCTTTTAAGAAGCCTGCAAAGGGGTGCTTTGTGGTGGCACAAAGCAAGGATTTGGACCTGAGTAATCAAGGATAGGAGGGAATGCCTCTTTGTAGCTGTGGAGAGGGCTGGGGTGGGAACAAAAGGGAATGTAAATACACTTCTGCTCTTGGGAGAACTTGCTGCAGGAGACGCACATCCCACAGCCTTAGAGTACTGGGAGGAGCAGAGAGATGTGTTGTCTCATGTCAACTGACAGAACTTGGGGAGAAATCTGGAAAAAGTGTTTAATTTCTTCTGTATCTTTTCCCTGTCCCTCTGCAAACGGAGTTGCTCGATGTCGCCTGCTCACTGAAAGGTTGTGTTGGCATTTTGGCATGTGATGGAGTGTACACTGAGATGTGTATATTGCAAACATATGGTTTCTCTTTTTAACTTTCCTGTCCCCTGCCCCCCCTTTGCTCGTTTCAAACACTGGTGTGTCTGCCAGCGGCCTGGATGGAGATGTGACGCAAGTTTCCTAGCACGTATATGATTTGTGGGACAAAATGTCACTGTGTTAACTGAGCTGGACTGCCTTGCCTCCTGCTTCATGTCTCCTGTAAACCTCAAGGGTTTTTTGGTTGGTTTTTTTCTTTTTTTTAGCTCTCTTTATAACTGAAGAGCTGTAAAGGTTCTTCAGCACGCAACAAAGAGATGAACCTTGTACCAGTGCTTTTAAAGGATTTATCTTGTTTCCTGATGGAAAAGAAACATTACTCTTAAAATTTAGAGTAAATTTTGAGATTACCAGCTCAGCTGTTTTTTTCACATGGAATAATGGAAATCTGTTTGTAGTCTGGTTCTTTAATTTGTACTATTTTTGTCTGAAAATAGCCATATGTGGCTTTTATTGGATGTGAATGGTTCCTTACCACTCAAGTGCAGGAACAGAAAAAGCGAGCTTCCTACGTGTAAAGAGAACTTCTACTGTAAAACTGCCCCCTGATTCTGGCTAATAATATATATAAATAAAAAAGGATTACTCAGCAGTGGAGATGACTCATGCCATTATAAAGGTGTGGATTAATATCCGTGTTGATTATGCTTGGTTAGTGTTAATAACTGCTGAGTACCCTCCTTAGGCTTAAATAACTTGTGGTATGCTGAATCAAGGAACTTTGATCAGATGAGAACCTGATTTCATTTTAAAAAAGGATAAAATGCAGGTGGGGTAGAGGAAGCAATTTAAAAAGCATTTCAGTGAAATGTTCCCCCAGAGTAGCGGGAGTTCTGCAGGTGAATAGGGGCTTTGGAGATGCTGCAATTTTTATCTGAAAAGCAGAATATAGTCTGTGCCATGGTTGTGAAGGTGGTTGGTCTTCTGAGCGTGGATTGCATATAAATTACTGCAGTCTTCTTTTTGAAGCCTGAAAAAAATTCGACCTCATGCTGCTTGTGCTGATCAGATACTCACACATGCAGGTTCCCCTGGATCTCACAATTCCTCTTGGAAATGCTGGTAGCGGGAGTGAAGTTGATTGGAACTGGGTCATTCTCGTTTTGCTACTTTTCTGGAAAGATGAGAGCTGTGCTGACTGTGGCTGTTTGATTTAGGAGCATCCCCTTTGCTGCAAACAGCCCGTGCCAGAAACAGGAGATAAATTAGTGGTGGGAGTGCTCCCAGGCTCTGTTCCTGTGCCCTCTCTCCCCTGACAGATTCCTTCACAGTGATGAGGATAGCACAGGATGCATGAACAGATGTGGTGGGAGTTTCTTATCCCATCAGAAATCAAGCCTAAATTGAAAATTGAAGTCACCATTTAAGGAACGATTAGTTTTTTTAATGACTGTGGTTCAAGTAGCTTTGGAGTTGGGCTTTGCCTTTGCGTGTGTTGATCTTTTGGGGCTGAATATTTCAATTTCTATCTGTGTTCATGCCAGCCCTGTGTGGGATTTTTTTTTTTTTTTTTTTTTTTTTTTTTTTTTTTTTTTTTGTGGGTAGAGAGGGTATTAAGGTATCTGCACTCCCAAATTTGATCAAGATGTCTGTGGTCATCTGTCTGGTGCCTGTGTAGGAGCCTCATGTGCTGAGAAATCACAGCCATTGAAAAAGAGCAGGCTGGAGGTGCTGACCAGGAGCCATGGGGGTCTTTGGATGTGAAAACCAGGCTGGATGGGGAGGCTCTTGTCCAACCATAGCTTTCGGGGTTGGGTTTTTTCCCTTGGAGCATGGTGTTCCTTGCTAGCTGTGGTGCCTGTGTTCTGGCTGCAGCCAGTTTCACACGCCTGATATTTAAAACCCATTCAAGAAAAATGTTACACTGTACAAAATATAACTGCCTGAGCGCTAAAAGGAGTGTTTAGGATTCAGTCTTGGTGCCATATGTTTTGTTTTAGCATTTTCTCGTGGATTCCCACTCCTCCCCCCAGCTTTGCTGAGCAAAATTGATTCCTACACTGTATTCCCAGTATTCAGGCTGGTTAACTCATTTGAAGACTTTCTTTGTGTGCTCATTTTTTCCACATGAAGTTGATGGAAAAGCTTTAGTTGTTTTATATTATGTTAAAACTTACCTTAAATTAACTTTGAGCAAATGTAGCTGAGTTTAAAAAAATGAGTGGCCATTCATAGTACTTGGTCTGCTTCGAAATTTAAGTGGGAGATGCTCAGTACCAGTATCTCTGCTGCTTGGGAGTAGACAAATACAACTCGTGTGATCTTGAGTACAGCAATAGCCAAGCTACTCCTGCATCCAGGCTGCCTTTCCTCTGGATGCTTGACACATCTCATTTCTTTAAGACCTTTGATACCATTGCCCTGCTAGAATTAGAGCTGAATTGAATTGCTTTTCACCTCTGGGGAAGTGAAAGCCAAAGGTGTTTGGTTGTGCATGTGTCTGTTTTTAGTGCCTCTGTTGTCTGTGCCCTGATAGGAGAGAGGATAAAATTCGCAAGGTGGCAAAATGAGGGCTTACAAAGCCAAGCAGTGATGAAGGAGGCTGGCTGGGAAGAATGTGGTTGTAAGCCTTGCCTGCTGGTTGGAGGGAAGAGCAGAGAGTTCCTGCTGCTTTCAGCTATTCCAGGGTGCTAAGGAAAAAAACCAACATTCAGGGTGTTTCACCTGGAAGAGTTGACACTTTCCTGGGGTTGGTTTCTATGTAGCAGTTACTTCCAGCGCTGTTAGGTACCTGGACCGATTAATGTTTAACGCTTGCATTTCTCAAGAATCCATTTAAATAGTTTCAGTTTAATGCAAATATATTGGCTGGGGCTGGGGAGTGTGGCTGTGCTGTGCTCCTGAGCACACCTGGGGGTGTACATGCTGCCTGACAAATACATGCCTGGGAGGCTTCTTGCTGTTGCAGCTGATGAAATCTTGAAGAG
Organism: Sitta europaea; assembly: GCA_013400255.1. NCBI lineage: Eukaryota > Metazoa > Chordata > Aves > Passeriformes > Sittidae > Sitta > Sitta europaea. Next base: position 95,538 of record VXBS01003887.1, on the reverse strand, counting down.
AATCAAGTCTTCCCCCGAATGTTTGTCTGTTTAAACTGGCAGCATCTCTTCTTTGTGAGCATTAGCAGCTTGCCCACTAAGTCAGAGTCTAGAGATGTAATCTTTTAATAAAAGATGGAGCTTTTTAAAATGATGGCAATAATACTTATTGCTAATTGTATTAGTGTGTTGCAACAAACTGTGTCTTGGTCAGATTTATTTTCTTGGAAGATTTCCCCAAAAATGGACAATCTCTATAGTAAATCTCTGCAGCAATAAACTTAGCTGTGGACATGCTAATGGAGTGCTTGTGAACTTGGTGTTATTAAACTTTCTTAATAGGGAGAGACAGACTTGGGGGCTTTGTGGGTATAGAAGAATAGCTGTTGGAGCAGTGGAATTTGGCATTGCAAAATCTTTGAACTATCAGGATGCTGGGGCTTTCCAGACAAGTTTAGCCTATTATCCTGCATTCCCTTTAGAATCAAACAGCTGAGATGCAGATATGAAGGAGTTGGCTCTCAAAGTTGCTGCAGCTTCCTGTGACTTCACCTAAGGGAGTTCAGCCTTGACGTTTCTGAAAAACACGTGGAACTCGGTCTCTCTTCCTGGCAGCCACATGGGAAAGTCTTGGAGACAGGGTTAGGCCCCTGGCTGACAGGCAGTCCAGGCTCTTAATCAGAAGGTCATAGCTTTTGGTGTGTGAGAAGAGGTGGGGGTACCTCTGGTAGGCAAAATAATACATATATTAATGAAGGGAGCCAGACTAAGACCCAAATCCAACTTGTCTGGCTTGAGTAAGACAAGATCACTTCAGCAAATGGTGTAACTACAGCTAAACAGGGATACAGGTGCCTGACTGGATCCATGGTACTGAGGGAGAATTTCCCATGTCCCTTGTGTGCATGAACAGAAATGATGGGACTGACCTCAGTGTGGGGTTCTGTCAGCCCTAAGTTTGATCCCTTAACTTGTCTGAGCGTGTTGTTTGCCTTGAAACACTGCTCATGAGTGGGGTTTTCATGTTAATCATCACAGCCTGCATGTTCCTTGGTTTTAACCATATTAGGTGGTCCTGTCACACTGTACAAGCAGGTAGGGATTTGTGGTGATGCAAGTGCATAAATGAAAAATCCAGTACTTCTTTTCACAACTGCCCAACAGCTACAACAACCAGCAAAGTTTTTTTTTCCATGTCCTTTCTCTCACCATTCCCTGAGATTCTTCAAGATTTTTTCCTGGTGTGCACCACTGCACATTGAATTTTTGCTTAATGTGGATTTTCTTGTAATTAAGAGAAATTCCATCCTAAAAAAAAATATTTAGTTATGCATCAACCTCCATCAAAATGGAGTCTAATGTGCCTTGCCAGGGTTTCTGAGACCTCTTTGGTTCTACACACTGATGAGTCTGCAGGGGATGATTGTCTTCCACTCTTGAAGGCTTCACAGATCCCATCTGTGAATGAAGTGCACGGTAAATTCAGAGCACTGATTCACTTTCTCACCAAATTCCCATATTAGGCAAATCTTCCTTTCACCTCCCATCCCTTACAATTTTATACAGCTTGTACTGCATGCTTGTGAAACGACACCTTCGAAGTCTGATAACTCAGTCAAATTAAAATGCATTTGTGAGGGAATACAGAAAAGCTTTTCTGAATGGGGTTTTAATTTTTTTCCGGATTTCAGTTTTCTGCTCCAACTGCCTTGTCTTGAGAGCTTGGGGCTGGAGAGAGAAAAATTCTTGTGTTCTTTCATTTCACTGTTCCATGTGAGACTGACTTTATAGCATTCTCCCCAGTGGATGTTTCCTTTGGGCAGGAAATGAGCCCATGTAAATTCTTTCTGGAAAGAAAAGGTACAAGCAGCTGTTAAGGAATAGTGTGAATTGAAATACTTCAGTGATCATCTCTTACTGTAGTAAATTCTCCCTGGGTTTTACTGAAGTTTTACTGTGTTATAGTCATGAATGGTAATTTAAGGACAAACTTTACTCGTATTGCTAGCACCTTGCTATTAATAAAGCTGTGTGGGAAGATGCTGTTCCCATTTCATCCATCCACAGAGTTGAATTAAGTTAAAACTGCAGAGTGAAAATTTGACCTTGAGTACCCACCTCACTTGTGGTGGGATCTGACTGAGCACGTGGCTTGTCCAGTGGTATCCTCTACTGGCTTGATGTGTGGAAGAACTGAAGTTGGCTCTTGCCTTAGAGTAGAGCTAATTGACAAATTTTACAGTTCATTAGAGGGGAAGGTGTTGTCCAGTAGGAAAATGTCTAAAAAACTATTTCTGAATGTGGAGTTGTGTTGAGGTGCTTGTGGCAGGGTGTGAGATGATTGCATCTTGGGACAGTTCAACATATGTTTGTAAAACTGATGTTTTACTAAATATTGGATGAAAGCTCCATAGTTACTGTTGGACAAGATGTGTGTTTTCAATTTTGATTCTCTGAGTTAGGATCTTATTCATTTTCAGTCTTCAGGGGATTTTAAGTGCATTTCCTTAGGTTCTGGGGTTTATTCCAGCTCTTCTGAAAAGGAAGCCTTGAAAACAGTGCAGAGGGTATTGGAAAATGATGGTATTTGAAAAGGGAGAGAGCACATTAATGGCTGTGGGATGAGAGCACTTAAAGAATATTTTTCTTAACAAAATTATTAGCTCAGCTGTGCTGTGAGCTGATACCTGTTGAGGTAAGTGGGGCAGCTGAAACTGCAGTTGGCAATTTCAGGCAGGCAACACAATATTAGGTTATCTTGATGCCTTGAAAATTTGTTAAAGACAATGCTTCTTGTTGTGGAGTAAACACCTTTCCTGCAAAATCCACAGAGATGGATTTCATGATGTCAATTTTCACAATAGAACCGGAAAGCTCCTGTCACTTATTTTGCTGAGACACAGAGCTAGTGAGGACTGCCAGGGTCATGGAGTTCAGTCCCCTGCACTGGCTGATGCCAAATTGTATAATCCCTATACCAAATTAATGAATGCTTGTGCTGGAAATGGCACATGGGGGAATTACTGACACACGTTCTATTAAACACTCAAACCTCCCTGTGACCCTGTCATTGCTGGGTGAAACAGCTGCTTAATGGATTCCCCACGACAGTGGAAGTAACGATGCCTTGTCTTTCATAGCATGTGGCTGAGGCTTGCTGGTTTTCTTACACTGCTTGCTTTATGTTCAGGCTGTATTGTATCCACAAGGACAGTTCCTTGTGAAGGTGCAGGAATGCTAAACCTTAGTGTTTGTGCTGTCTCCAAACCTAGAAGGTGTTGATACAAATGTCTCCAGCTTGTGTTCCTCAAGGTCTACCAATGGAAATGGAGTTCTTTGGAAACTTGATGTGTTATGTCTTTACTTCCTAGGCCACTTCTTTGTGAACCTCTCTGTCTCACCATGTGAGGTAGTCATAAAATTGTAGAATTATGGGATCATTAAGGTTGGAAAAGACCTATAAGGTCATCAAGTCCAGTCAATTACCCTGCACCACTGTGTTCACCATTAAACCCTGTTCCCAGGTGCCACATCCAGTGTTTTTTGAACACTTCCAGGCATGGTGATTCCACCACTTTCCTGGGCAACCTGTTCCAATGCCTGACTGCCCATTCAGTGTAGGTGGTTTTCCTAATGTCCGATGTGAATTTATTGTGGTGCAACTTGAGGCCATTTCCTCTCCTCCTGTCAGTGGTTTCCTGGAAGAAGAGGCTGACTCCCACCTAGCTACAGCCTTCTTTCAGGGGGTTGTAGAGGGTAATAAGGCCCCCACACTGGGAGCAGCAAGCAAGTTGAAAGGTGAAGACATAAGTTCCATCCTTTCAGTAAAGTAAAAATAGTTGTTGAGGATGCCAATTGCTGTCTAATAAATAGCTTGGTATTAACAGCTAATAAATACCTTGGTATTGACTTGCAGCAAACTGTACTTCACTGGAAAAAGCATCTTGAGCATGAACAGTTTTCCTGTTGAACAACTCACCAATGCAAATCTTATTTGAACAGCTGAGAGGCCTGATGAACTCTCAACCTCAGCTCAGTTATTTGTCCAGATCCTAAGGCTCAGGGTATTTCTCATTACTCTTGGTTAAAGAATGTAAATTTTAACTAGTGGGATAATCTTGTGTGCTGAACAGACTAATAGATGCAGAAAATATTTGCTAGATCAAGATATTTGCTGAAAAGAAAGGATAATAGCCTTGGAGAGAGGATATATCTGATACTTAAAAGCTTATTTACCTAAAATAACTACGGTACTATCAAACATCTGCACTGTAAGCAGACAGATTGTTCTGTTAAGTGGAAACCCAGCCAAATAAAATATCCTTTACAGCTGACAATTACATTTGAGACAGAGTTCAGAGATAAAGATTGGGAGGGAAGAAAGGAGAGCACTGGCTTGGCTACTGTACCGGTGCTGTGTTTTGAGCCTTGGTAATACCTGATGACAGCCAGCATGATATTTACATTGCTGCATATACCATAAAGGCAACTGACAGTGATTAAAAGGGAAGGATGAACCTTCTCCACTAAAGTTGCTGTGTTTGGAAATGAGATGTTCAAGCCTGCTTTACATCATGTAGAATTAACACTGCATAGCTGCAGTGCCCTTTAAATTAGCCAGAGATGTTGGCACAAAATCAAATAAATATAATTGGTTTCAAACTAAAAATCTAATTTGGGCATGCTAATAGCATCTTAAGTAAATGTGGCAGGTCACGCAGGACTTGTGTAACTGGCCCTTGGAGCTTACTGTAGTTACTGCTGTGGGGAAAACGGCCTCAGAGGTGTTCCCCAAATCACCTGAGTACCTTGGACAGCTGGAGGGTGTTTTATTAAAGGCATGATGGGAATGTCTGCTAGTCTGGACTGATTGGGGATATGGTGAGGGCTGTGGGAGGTCAGGCATGCAGCCAAGGGCAGCACCCTCTGCCACCCTCTCTTCTGTGCTTTGGTGTTTGCAGTGGAAATTTTGGAGGACTGTCAGATGGGCTGATACTCCTCCCTGGTAATCCTTCTCTCTTCTGATACCTTCTCTGGCCAGTGGCTTTTCCCCTGATATTTTTTCTCTTGCTCTGATGCAGAGTCTGATGCTGGGGGCTGCAGCTCTTTGACATGGGGAGGCAGAGGAAAGCTTGCCTTGGCTGCATGAGTGTGGGCTGGTGACTGCAGATGAAATCAAACCGCAAAGTGACCTGGTGACAACTTCGTCACGTATCTTGCTGGCAAGCTTTGCATGGCCAACACTATTCCTCACCCTCTGTTCCAGTCCTGTTTTATATTGACAGACTGACCCTCTTCTCTCCAAGCCTGTCACTTCCTTGCTTAGTCTGTGAGGATTCTCAACCTGAATGTTTGCTGAAGGTGGAAAACAGCTGACATTTTTCTGTGTTCAGGGCCTAAGAGGTGTTTGAGAGAGATTTTTGAGAGAACAATGCAGTGTGGGGTGGGGTGAAAATTTCCATAAGACTCCCCTTCCTTTCTGCAGAAACCTTGGCATTGAGTAGTTTAGATTACAGTAGCTGACCTCTCTTCAGCTTAGAAATCAATGTCATTTATTTATTTATAGTTAAGAGTTCAGTGGGGCCATGGGGAGATGTACCTAGCTTGGGTATTGCCCATCAGTTGCTGATGGCTCTGGACTTTTTACAAGTGATTTGATTTGGTTTTATATTCCTTCCTCTTGATTCTGAGACATGAATTAAAGACTTGGGCAAAAGTCTGCAGCATTGAGTGTTTCTATATTGATGGACCACTGGAGGAGAAGCATATTTAAACAAGTGCTGGCAGCACTGTGTGATCTTTGCTGGCTTATCATCCTTCTCCACTGTACTTGGGTCACTAGGAATCTTGAGACATACATTGTCTTACATGGGCAGAAACCTCTGAGCTCTGGCCATGATGTGTGGTTTTCAGTGATATTCTCAACTGGGAGAGCTCTTGTCAAGATGGTGAATGACTTGCTGTCAGCAAGTTTGTGGTGTTCAAATGTTTTGGCTCTATTTCTAATTGGACAGCAGACTTTCAGAATATGCTTCTCCTTATTTTCTGAAATTCTTTGAGCATGCTAGACTAATGCTGGAGTATCAGTTGTCTGTTGGACACTGATTTTTGTCATAAATTGAGCAAAGACTCTCAGGCTTTGAGAAAGACACATAATGGTGTCTTAAAAGAAATCCCTTGTATTGTGAGTGCAATTTGAAATCTTCAGCCTCACAACTTGCACAGAATCTCAAACTGCTTGAGCTCCGGCTGTACTGGAATAAATCATCAGAGCATTGCAAAGTGATACACTTGCATTTTAAATGAAACAAACAGGAATTCACAAGTAAAAACTGCTTTTTCCTATTCCTCCTTCCAATTCTTCAGTAAAAGGTCTAGACGTAGTCATCAGATGTGCTGGTGAAATGGGAGTAACTTGTATTTAAATCTTAATTTTCTGTCTGGACTTGTTACCATCCCCATCCACCTTTCTCAGGGTGTTGTCCAGCACATGCCCTGTGTCTTACTGTACCTGCAGCCACCTTTGGCTTGAACCCAGCTGAATGTTCCCAGCACTGGGCTGTGCTCAAGGTGAGCCTGAACTGGGAATGAACCTGCTGCACGCAGTGATGTCAGTTAGGCTGGACTGAAGGGCGGGGTGACATTTTGACATTGACCACACTGAAATGCAGAGTTGTAAAATTATTTATTTAAACCAGGGTTGAGCTGTTGTTCCTGAAGCCTTTTCATCAGAAATATGAGGGTAGACACTGCCTTGTAAATGTGAGAGTTCAGCTGTTATGCTGCCTGCAGGACTGTTGCATGCACATAGTGCAGGTGTCTTTATATGTCATGTGAAGTACTTATACTGTGATACGTAGTCCACGGGGATTGCTGGTTTTCTTCCACCCCCCATATAGGCTTTAAATTTGGCTCCCTCACAACTTTCCAGTTAAATCTGCTTTCACTTTCTGCCTTTGCTTGTGCTTCTCTAATTTATATCTTCTCTGCACTGTTTTAGCAAGTGTTTCTCTCCCTCTTCTCTACACTGTATCTTTCCATCTCTGCTGTTGATCAAACACTGCATGACTCTAGTTGAGAGAAGGTGTGCCAAGTTAAACCTGGCCTCTTACTACCTCTCCCAGAGTTTTAAATGCTTGTGCTGTGGATATGTCATCCTTCAGCTTGTAAAGAAATGTAAAGCCCTGGCTCTTCTCTCAAGAGGCAATACTATTCACAGTAAATTTGTGTTGTGAATCGTGGTAAGGTGTCTGGGAGCGAGTGTGGCTGTGTTGGCACAGCTCTGGGAGCTTCTGGGGGTAGGTGCATGTCAGCCCTCCCCTGTTGCTGTGGGAGGGGAGCTGTGCTCACTCCTGGGCTTTTGTAACTTGTTGTGTTGCTCTGCTGTTACTTTAGTATACCACAGGCTTCCCAACGAGGCACAGAGCAAACCCAACTGAATTCTCTCTTACTGGTTTTGCTGCTGTTCCCACTGTCTCTAAAGGCAGTACTCAGAGCCAGCTTGCTGTTTGAGCTCTCTCTGAGCAGTACAAGAAGCATCCAAGTGATCATCCTGCTGATTTGGGGCTGTAACTCCACTTCTAGAATTGTTAACCCTTTTCCTGCAGTCCCATGCAGAGTAGATGATACTTTGCTGTGAAAGCATTTTCCACAGGTAAGCAGACTTTTTGCCCCTGCTGTGGCAATACTAGGAGTATGGCCCAGACCTGCTATGAATCCCTTTTGGTTTTATTAATGCTATTTGTTGCTGTTATTGTAGATTGCTTCTTCCATTTTGTAGTAAGAATGTATGGGGAGATGGCTTGAAAAAATATATTCAAGGACCATTAACATTGCATTACTTCACTCTTCCTGAATAGTGGGGCTTGTGCCATCAAGACTCTGACATCCAGTGGACTCTTGTTACCAAGTCCTGCTTGGGAAAAGGAGTATTCCCACCCCATGCTGAGTTGGCTGGAAATTTGAGTAGGCTTTTTTTTTTTTTGCTAGCTTGTTCTTTAGAAGTGGCCCATTCTATGCAAGAGGGCTCTTCTCACCAGAAGCCTTAAATGAGGAGCAGAAAATAGAGGCATTACTTTGCCTTTGTAGGAAATGGACCAAACAATGCAAGATTGGTCTGAATTTGCAGTCTGGTATTTAATTTCTGGTTTAATTAGATCTGTATTTGCCTTGTGCTCTGTAAGAATGCATAAGGAGTTCTATTCCCAGTCTTGTAGCTTCTTGTTTTATTACTGTATTGTCCTTGGAATGAATAATCAGAGCAGGGCTCCCACAGCTCGTTGGCATGAGGCTGTCAAAGAGTTGAAGCACCCAGAGATGGAGTGAGTCTGCAGAGACACGAGTACCAAGGCTGGTTGTAAAGAATTAAAGGTCTCCTGGGCTTTGTGGTACCTGGAACCTGAAAGTCATTGCTTGGTCCAGAGCAGCCTTGCAGGGAAGTGTTTTGTGTGCATTGTTCATAAGAGGAAAACCCGGGGGCACAATTATAAACAGAGCCTGCGTCACGAGCGGCTTTCTGGCACCACACTCCAGATAGTGGAGGATGGATTCCAGACCTCACTTAAAAATAGAGAGGTCGTGTGTGTGCAGGGAAGGGTGGAATCACTGGGCAGGGTTGTGCAGAGGTGTTTGGCTGAGCATTGCCCCATGCTGAAGGAGACTTGTGAATGGGACTCATGGGGGCAGGTGGGGAGAGCTGGAGTTCCCCAGCCTTAGAAGAGTTGTTGCTGTTCTCAGCTGTCTAGTGGAGATGAAACTGAGTTGTAGGGGTGCGTGGTGGAAGGCCAATGTTTGGAGCAAAACTAGGAGGTCTGATTAGTTAGCAAGAGGGGAAAAAAGTTTACTGTGTGGGTGGTCAAACACAAACAGTCAAAAAGATTGAAGGAATATCTCTTCTTCCAAACTAGACTGAATTCAATGCTGAAGAACCTGAGCTAAGTTGGGATTTGATCCTACTTTCAGCAGGAGGGCAGACTAGAGGTTCCTTCAAACCTAAATGGTTCTTAATGTTCATTTGACCCTGGGAAAGAATATTTCCTCTACAGAGGGGCTTTGATACTGCAGTAAGATAAGGACTGATGCTCCAAGACTGTTATGGAACATGTCCCCTGTTGATTGTAACAGCTTTGTGAGCAACTGTTACAGTGAAGGGAAACTACATCTGAGGATGCCTGATGTAGATTTAAAGCTGGCACAACACTCTTTTGTGAGTCCTCCTTCCATGTAACTACTTCAAATTGCAATTGCACGTGGTAGGAGAATACCATCCTGGAGCCAGGATTTGTTGCTTGTCTTGTGACCGTTTGGCAGGAGTGTTCCATTGCCTAAGCAGATCTCTCTGCCAAGAGGATATCTGCTTCAGTTGCACTTGCCTGGGAAGAGGCATCGGTGCAATTCATCCTGGCCTTGCTGGGGGAGCTGCAATGTCCTTATGTGGCTGCAGAGATTTGGTTAAATTGGAGACAAAGTGTGTAGGAACATGCCGTGTCCTCTGGTCAGTCCCCTGTCTTTCCACTCCTTCAATTAGCCTTGAAATAATTGGTTTTCATTAACTTCAGCTGACATCTCAGAGGGTTTATCTTTATTTTCAAAAATGGAAGCTTCATGTAAATTGTGGAACTGTAGAAGAGGTGGTATCCACCTTCCTTTCCTGCTTTCATGGGGAGTTTGTCTCAAGAGTTCAGGCTGGAGCTGTGGGTGCTGAAGGTACAGGGACCATGGATCCAGGGATCTAGAGGAGATAACCTGGAAAATCAGTCTTCAGTAACTGAGTGCTTGGGGATTTTTTTATTTGGGTTATTTTAATCCTTTCAGAGGTTGGTTTTATTTCAGAAAGAGCCATTTAATCATAGAAACATGAAAGAAGCAGGGGTTAGAAAGGGTATGTTTCCCTCTAAAGGCGGTGTTTTCTAAACTAGGTCGTGACCATTTTATGCAGGAATTTTGCAGCTGCTGTCCTAAGGGTTGGAACTATATCTGAGACCCTACAGAGGCAAAAGCAGGGGGTATTAAGCAGATCCTAATGGCCATTTGGGGTCTCTGTCCTCCCCATCATCCTTCAACAAAATGATCTGCTTTTCAGGAATAAAGCAGCAAGCATTTGGCTGTGCCCAGTTTTCATTGTTTTGCTAAGCCGTTAGGTTGGAAGAGATTAACCAGGGAGCAAATTTTCTCCGAAAGCTGATCTTGAGAGAGGCAGAGGGAAGAGCTTCAGCACTGACCTTGATCACAGTGTCTTGAGGTGGGGAGTGAGCAGGAACCCAGCACGGGAACATTAACCCTGTGCTGTCCACATCGTTGGAATTTCAGTTGGCTCTGATCACAGCAGATCTGTGACTGCTGGGACAGTTGGTTTGTCCAAGTTGTACTATCCTGGCACAAACTGCCCTTGGGATTTTTCCTCATGGAAGGTTCTTCATAGCAGCCCAGGAAATCTCTTCCTGCTGTTGCCCATATATTTGTTTCCTGCTCTTAAACTTTACAAAACTTTGAGCTTTTTCTTATTCTCTCTGTTGGTGTCATCTCTCCCTATGCTTGTTTGCACTTAGCAATGTGTTCAGCATCCTTGCTGCAGCTTCTCTCCTTTCTTTCTCTTGCCACCCTGGCATTTAATAAACAAACTGTGTGGCTGCAAAGCCTGAAGTGCCCATGTTGCCATGCTTTCTGAACTCTCCAAAGAAGCGTGGAAACCTGTCTTTGTTTGGTCCCAGAAGCACGGCACTCTGCTGCTGCCACCAAAGAGCAGCTTGCTTGTGGCACATCGTGCTGCAGCTTGGCTTAATCCTCACTTGATATGCTTTTGAGATTTCATTGTTTCTCTATAATTAGTGCTACAGAGGAGCTGAAAGAAATGATGAATTAGCAGGAGAGGGGGGAGTGGGGAGAGCAGGTGGTGATCGAACTAAAGAGAGCTGCCAGAAAAGTAGGAGCAGCAGGGAATTAAATGGGAGGAGTCTGGAGTTCAGATGATTCCCTGCCATGTGCCCAGAAGGATTTAGTTTGGGATTTCATTACTGTTCAAATAATGCCATAAAATCATAACAGATCGGGTCCCTGTAGGCTGGGGCATTGTCCAGCACTTAGTGAAAAGCAGTTTTTGCCCTGAAGTCCTAGTAAGTATGGATTCTGCAGACTTGAGGACTGGAAAGGAGCTGTAGCATGAGTGGTCCTGCTTTTAATTAGGCTGCATCTATTGTTTCTGGTACTAACATCCTAAAAGAATAAAGCATAAAGCTATTCTTTGTGTGGTGACTTCTTTAAAGCCCTGGGCTTCATCTTGTGTAGGATTTGAATCACAGTAATGATGGTGCATCTGGATTGTAAGAAGCACCTCTTCCAGTTGTGCTTACACAAACTGGGTTTAACTGGCATGGAGATCCTGGGATGCCATGCTGTGGGGGGAAGCAGGAGTATGCTGACACTACTGAGTGTCTGAGATATCCAGAAAGTCTTTGAACACAGATACCTGTGCTGATGAGGACAGGTAGCTTTAGAGGTAAAAATACACACTGAGAAACCAACTGGGGAGTGAAAAGAGTTGTGTGATAACACAATCTTCTGAGGTACCCAATCATATATATCCTTCCAGTATCTGGCTTGTGTTTTCTGCCTCTATTACTATGTGCCAAGACATCCAAAGAAAGAAATCATAATGCTGGTGCTTTGAATGTGTCAGCAGCAACATTTCTTCTGGGATCTAACTCTTTCCAAAGAACTGATAAAGTGTTTGTTTTTTTGTTCTGGCTTCCAAAAGGCTATTGCTGTAGGGAGACCGGCAGTGCTAGGAAGTGCAAAACTCACTTCTGCCTTTTGTCACCACTTCTGTGTGTGCTGCTCTCTCTGTCTTGAGCCTTTGTGTTTTTATGTTTTTTTCCCCCCCACCAAAGCAGAAACAAAACAACAGAAGTAGGTACTGGGTGGAGAGGAGTAGGTCAGTGTCACCCAGGATTCCCAGTGAGTGGGAGTTATTTGTGCTGGGACTGCTGCTTTCCTGCTGGGCAGAGTGACTACAGGGAGTGTGTGTGGAGGTCTCCTTTTGGGATGTTTGTCCTGTGCTTAATGTTGTGTGTTTCAGCCCTGTTCCTGGCAGTCTAACCAAACTCTGCTGTCAAAACTTCCCCCACCCTTGCTCTTTTTGGGCACTTTCTATTTAATATCTGCATAGACCTCTCAATTATCAGGTGTTTGCTCAAGAACCTGCTTACAGCACTCAAGCTTTGTTTTCAAAGCCCCTTGTAAATATTCTTGCCATTACTGCTGTCCTTTTCCTAATATTTTTTTTTCCTTGTGCTATGAATAGTCTCTGAGAAACAATATGTGTTCAAGTAATAAATGGCCTCAGTCTTGAACTTCTTAAAAACCCATTTGCTTTGGGAAATAAAGCTTTAGCAACCTTAGCATTTTGTGTTCTGCACGCTTTTGCCTTCTGCCATTAAAATGTAAACTCTTGAGTACAGAGAGTCCTGGCAAGCTGATGCTGATGTCCAGGGTGCACTGGCCATGCCATATAAAGGGAAGTCAAAGTCCTGTAGCTTCACTGTAGCAGGTGCTGGTGGAAGATTAGAGGAGCAGAGTCCCAGAGTTCAGGGCTTTTCAATTTATTTCAGTGTGACTCAGAATGGAGCAGTTTTCCTTTCAGGGCTGGGTTTCAAGCTCTTTCCCCTCACCTGGAACTTTCTTTGAGTTGGTACAACTTGGTGTGAGAAGACTCTTGATGGTGATTTTAGGGAGATTCAGTAGCCTTTGTTTGAAAATGAACGTTTTTGCCCCCCAGTTTGTGAATGTACTAGAAAAAAATCACAAAGCTTGCAAAAATGTGCTTTACCTGAATTGCAGAGTCTGGAAGTAGTTTTTATAGTGTTAAAATTAGGAGAATCTGCTAAAATAGGTGTGTTACACCAAAATGCAGAATAGTAGTTTTCATTTATCTTTATTTTTATTAGCATTTTTAAGTTATTTGCAGTGGGAACCTTTGAGCTATTGTTCACATATCCTACCCCCCTTTTTTTATTAATGTGTGGCTTTACTCCTTTCCAGTGAAGTGTGTAAATTGGGGGAACCATGATGAAAGTAGAAAGTGAAGCAACAAGGTGTCCTATTGATGAGAGGTGAATGTTGCAACAGTTTTTGGAGGCCAACAAAAATGAACTTAACATCAAGTAGATTTTAAGTCTCACTATTGCAAACACCTTTTCATGTCAAAGGATATGATGTTGCTGAGTACTTTTAATCTGTAACTCCCTACTTGTAGCAGTTTGAAGAACTGTGTGTGAAATTGAGCTGTTTTTTCCCTAATGGAATTTAAATGTTCTGGGGCAGTTTTCAACCCAGAAGCCAAGGCAGCGTGAGAGCTGGAGCTGAACCTGCTTGACTAAAACCCACTTCGTGTCTTTGCATAAAATGAGGAGAGATGAGAACAGCAATTACTGCATAAAAATATTTGAAAAATCTCATTAGTGTCGGTAGCAAAGAGTGGCTTGTTTTGACACTGTGGGTGAATACATCGGGTTAAAAGTCTGTGTGACCTCAGTGACATATCTTTTAAAAGTACATGAGTAGAAACACTCTTTCATAAGGAAGCTGGAGTCTGGAGTGAATTTTTGGTCTGCAGAGCTGTAATGATCCCTGGAAGGGATCATCAAGATCCTCTTGTTTTCCTTCAGCTTGCCCAGCACTTGGGCGTGATGGCTGCGCTGTGATGGAGCTGCACAGTGGGGAGTGCCTAGAGCACCTTCACTGGGTTTCTCCCTGGCTCTGCTGTGTTTAATGTCTGACACACAGAATTTTGTTGTCTGGCCTGCCTGGCTTCGTGCTGAGGAGGGGAAGGTGTTGGTAACTCTCTCTTTCCCCCCAGGGAGCGGAGCGACAGCCGTGGTGCAGGCGGCCTTCTGCGCGCCCAAGAAGGAGAAGGTGGCGATCAAACGGATCAACCTGGAGAAGTGTCAGACCAGCATGGATGAACTCCTGGTATGCAGTCAGCATTGTCTGGGCTGTTGTATTTCTGTTATTTCTGAAATATCTCTGGCAAGTGCCTGGAAACCTTTCTTGAGGTGGGGTGAAGGTGAGGGAACTCAGTGGCTTCATTAGAGGCAGCTCAGTTGTCCTGCTTGTGGGACACGGCACTTAAAATGTTAAAAAGATCAACTGTTGCAAAACTTCAGACTGTTTGTTTAGAGCTCAGCACTTTGTATAATCCCTTTGTTTAGAACTGAGTTAATGTGCAAGTGTGAAGCTCTGCTGTACCCATGGGAGCTCTGAAGTTTGAGGGAGATCCAGAGCTACATGCTTTCAGAACATTTAAAATTTAAGGAAATGGCTTTGCTTTCTTTTCCTTTCCTGCAGTTCTTTAAATTTTTTCCCTTCACCTGTAAAGAGAAAAACTGAATGAATTAGCTGTTGTTCCTAATCTCTCTGGTACTGATGCCAGCTGAAGGGATCACTGACGTATTGCAGGCTGCCATATGGAAAGCCCCATAATTCAGAGTTCAAGGCAGGAGACAGTCCTTTGGAGCTTTAGCTGTAGTTTTCTGCTGCTCTGTGCCTTTTTTCTCAAAGTTGTTTCAATGAAAAACAGGTTTTTGCAGTAGCTGTGATAATTGAAATTGTCCTTTTCTCATCTAGCTCCTGTGTTGATGGGCTTGGTTTTCTTATTTTTGTGTGTGAGCTGGTGCCTCTGCAGTGCAGTGGTTGTCTCATTCACATCACATCTGGAAGGTCCCTGAATTTAAGCCAGGCAGACAGCCATTCCTGTGAACATTGAGGTGTATCCACTAGAATGAAAAAGCTCTCTGGGGCAAAGCTTTCTACAGTAAATATTGGCATTGTGGAGATGAGGCCTGGTACCAGCTTTTCTTCTGAAGCACCACTCTAGGATTTTTATAGTGCTGACTTGTCTTTGTGTCCCCTATTGAATCTTGACAGCTTCTTTAGTTCACCTCAGGCACTTGTTTTGGTGCTTGCAGTTAGAAGGTGGAACAGGAATGAAATTTGGGAGTCCTGCTACCTCTACATTTGTTCAGTCTTCAGCAAAACACCTGAATCGCAGTTCCAGCGTCCATCTTGTCTCTAATGGATTTTCTGTCATTTTGGGTATCTGCAAATCTGCCCTGGTTAAGAGGAAAGGCCCCATTCAGTCTGTCAGTGTTCCTGTGGAGGGTTGCGTGTAGGACTCAAGGTGGCCTGTGTTCAAATCCTCTTATGGCTCATGCTAGTGTAGGAGTCCAGGATCCCTTCTCACAGTTTGTCTTTTTGTCCTTGTACCAACCCTTGGTATCCTTTTCAAGCCTTTTGTGTGGCCTGTCCATACTACCCTGCCTCAGTGGTATTCCTGACTGCATTGTCAGGATGTAGTAATTGAGACTGTGAGTCTTTGAGTAATTGCCAATTCTGGCTAAAAACGTTAGGTTCAGAAAGAGACACTGCAGGGACTTGATGTGTAATTTTAGATAAGTACTTCTAATTGCACATTTTAAGTCCCTGGCTGACCCGTTCCTTAAATGATTTTTCCTGTTATGGGTGGGCCTGCAATGTATTGCTGTTGTCAGCTGTCCAGAGCTTCCAGCTTTGTGACCAGATCTGGTGTGAGTCCTTCTCTGGGCTTAAGTATGCAGCTGTAAGTATTTTTGAATTTACAAGTCATAGAAGGGTGAGTGGAGGGGCACGAAGATGGTTCTGAGCTGTAGCAGCTTCCAGGGGCAGGGAGCAGGCAGCAACCTGAGGTAGAGGTGTTGTGTGAAAAAATGTTTTCCCTGTGTTTGTTCTGAATTTGTCAGTCTACTGGATCACCAGAGTTGTTTCTCAGTACAAGAGTCAGGAGCATGGAAGTTCCTGATTTCCCAGCTCTGTGTGCTCTTACCTTCACTATTTTTTATCCTGATTCCATATCTGCTTCTACTCTAAAGTAAATATTATCAAGTTTTACAGTCTTGTAGTCTCCCTTCATGGCAGTTTTCCCAATTAGTTTAATTAACTTTTCTGAGCAACTACTTCCTATTGCAGGATAGTGCCTTCTCCAGACAAAAAAATAGGTGACTGTAGATGGTTGTTTTAAGAAGCAAATGCAAATATGAGTTCACACTGGGATGTGTTATGCCCCCACCTTGCTTTCTCCTCCCCCCTGTGCAGTTGAAATCACAAACCTGGGCTTTCATGAGCTCCATTATCCTTCTGTTACTCCGAAGGCAATTGAGCACAGCAGTCAGCTGCTGGTGAATTCTGCTTTCCTGTCTGGGGTCAGGAGGGTGCTCTGTGTTACTGCCCACTCATTGGGCAGTGTGATAGCCAAGGGACAACTGTGCTGAAATTATTTTATAATTATTTTTCTGCAGTGCCTCAGACTGGTAGACTTCTCTGTTGAAGCAAGCTTCCTTATCCCCAGAAGCTGCCTAACCAAGAGGGTAGAACAGTCTCAAATTGCTTGAAAGAGGGTAGGCAGGCAAACAAACCACACTACCATCCTTAAGGTTTTTTTTTTTCTTGTGTACCTCTTTCAATGTCTGTGCTGCATAGTGGTCTGCACTTTTAGTTTTTTGGATGGGGGAGAAGAGGAAGGTTAATTTGGAGTGGGAAATGCAGAGTAAGTGGTTCTATCACCAGCTGGATGGATAAGTGGCCTTGAGCTTCCTTTAGCCTAGCAGGTGACCAAAGGCCAAGAAATCTGGGACCATGTCCTTGCTTTGGAGATGCTGTGCTTAGAGTGAGTGCTATGACTTGGCTCATTAAAGGTATTGATCTTGGTCCTTTTATCTCAATATACATTTGAGCTGTGTGGGTGTTCAGGAGTAAACTGCACACTTTGCATATATTGTATGACACTCTAGGTTAATGCACTGCATTTATTTATTGCTGCTAGGGGGTATGGAAAATGCAGGAAGGGCTAGTTTTCTTGAATCATGAGCAAGCCAAGGGCATTCAGTTCTTCAGCTGAAGTGCTAATTGCTGTAAAGCATGTAGACAGCAGGAGTAATGCTGTGCAGGGATGGGCCTCTCTAACCCAGCTACTGAATTAGGTGATGCTTGTCAGGAATTTATTTCCATGCTTCATTTTTATCTTTTTCCCTGTACATTTTGAATGTTCCCAGATCCTTCCTAGCCTGCCTGTGGGATTCAGCTGACAGAGGAATACAAAGTAGCTTCTAATGCTTCTTGCTCTGGGGTGTGACTGGGAGTGGAGTGTAAGGAGAGGTGGTCAAATACAGTGTTGCCTACAGATAATCTTGGACTTCTTGATTTATTACTGAAGTTCCACTTTTTATTTGTCTTGCAACCCACACTAGTTAACAATTACACTGGTGTGGGTTTGCAAACAGTCTGCTTGCTCATGTGTTCTATTTCACAGCTGCACACCATTCAGAGCTGTGTTTTGCTCTGACTCCTTGCTACTGTGGGATGCTGGTTGCTTTGCTGCTGTTGCCAATCCTTGAAATAGTGGTGTAACATCTGCCTCAAAATAACTGTGCCTCCAGACTTTTTTCTTGTATAAATGTTTTCTTGTTTTAAAGAATTACTGATCTAAAAGGCCTTAAATCATCCCTCTGTCCTACAAACTCTATTTCATTTTCATGCAATTAAAGCCGAGTTTTCTTTCATCCAGATGGAGACTCTTTTCTCCATGAGTAGCAGATGACGTGGGCTGTCAGCTTAGCAGTTACCAGGAATGTTGAACAGCAGAGAGGGAAACATAAGCTATGGGATATTTCACACTGGGCTTTCCCAGCTAGGGGGAAACGCTGCCTGATTATTCCCTAAGATGATTCAACAGGAGACAGGCTCAGGAAAGAGCATGAGAGATATGGTGTTCCTAGAAAGATTCCAAATTCTTCCTACTCCAGAGATTGATTGCCCTGGGCCTGTCAGGTTGCACACAAGAAGTGAAGGTACTACTCTTTCAGTGCTCTGGCCAGAGGGCAGTTAAGGAGGCTGAGGGAACAAGTTGAACTGCAGCTGAACAGAAATGTCCTTTAGAATTTCATGGAAATAACCCAGGGAACTTGCTGCCAATAATATGGAGATCAAACATTGCATGAGATTAAATAAATCAACCTATAGTTGAGAAGGTTATATTAGATAGGATTTAAAAAAAGGATTATGAACTCCCCTGGTTTAAATCATAAGCCAACTGTTAAGTGCCCAGGCTTAGTCAGAAGTCTACCCTCTGGGCAGATAATTGTGTAACTGCTTTTTGTAGGGGTTTTTACACCTTCTTTTGAGGACTTGGACAGGATATTGAACTGCCTTTGATCTGATGGAGCACTTTGTGCAAGTGGATTAACCAGCCTATAAGGTTGTTGGGAACAAAGCAGCAGATTGCTGTGTAAGTAGTACAGATGTTTCATCCATGCTTGTCATCTGATGGGAATTGCTATTATAATTCCATTTCTCCCAGGCCTGAGGACCTTCAGACTTGCTCCAGGGAAAAGAAGTCCCCAAGTGTCAGTGCCAGGGAGTCTGATAAATGATATGTGGTTTCTGCATGGTGATTTGATCTGCTGTATTGCATGTTCCTTGCATGTTGGGCTTGCAGCTTAAGACTTAAACCCATGCTGGGTACAGCTTGGTTGTGTTGTTTATCAAAGCAGCGACAACAGAAGTCTTAATTACTGGGCTGGTTTAGGGTTTTTTTTCTTTTGTTTTGGGCTTTTTCTGTCAGGTTCACTAAGAACATGAGAATTAATGGTGGGTGGATTGTGAACATCCAATGTCTTCCTTCACTTGGCCTGGGTGAGCACGAGGTGGTGCATGTGAAGAACTTCAGAGAGTTTGCAGCTGTCTGTGGGCACTGGTCACATTGAAAGCATTGTTGAGCTGTAAGCACTGGGTATTGATCTGAACAACTGTAAGGGTCAGTGATAGGTTAGCTGGGAATGTGGGTAAAGCTGGCTTGCTTTTATCTGTGAGAGGAGGCAGTCACTCACCCATTTACTACTTGGCTGAAACCAATTAAAAATGGCCCTGTAGGAATTACTGCACCACAACAGTTCAGAAACACCTGCTCCCTTCAGTACATTTTCACTATTGCTGAGGACTTGGAAAGAGGGAATGACCACTGAATGAGGCTGAAGAGTAGCCATTGAAATGGGCAACTGCTGAATGACTTGCCATGGGACTATTTGGTTCCCATCACTGAAGATTACTTAATGGAGGAATTGTTTTTCCCTTTCAGAATTTTTTTCCCATTGTTGTTCTAGGGCTAATCTAACCCCTCTTTACTCATGCCAGCTTAGCTCCTGTAGCCACTTGATGCAAGGAGTTGAGCTGGGAAGTCCAAGGAATGGGAGTTAAATCAGGATCTTTGATTTTGTGCTTTTCTCCTCCTTCTTTAAAAATGTCTCTTGGGTTAATTTTAGTAGATGAACATGTTTGGGTTTGTTTTTTGTTTTTAGTTATGTTCCTGCCTCAAAAGGCAAATGAATTATTATTGACAATTTTACAACCTTTTAGCTAAACCATTACAATTCCACTTGAAGCAGAATGTGAATGGTTATGGCTGCCTGTAGGACTGGTACTCTAAATCCTGCTTTAAAAGGATGAAGAGCAGCTTTAATGCCTTATCTCTCAGCTGAAATCTCATGGTATAGGATCTTTGCCAGCTGTAGTTGAAGCTTTGGTGTTTTCAAGGGGTGTGAGCACATCTGACCTGCTTTGATTTCTGCCCCAGCCATGCTTTTTCCCTCCAGAGGGTTGTCTTATTTTCAAAAATGGAAAACTTCTTCATAAACTTCGCTTTTCTTTGGTTGTGATCCCTTCAAACAGGGTAACCATGTTGGCAGCTCTCTGGACTCCTCTGAAGTTGCAGGTAGCCACATGAAAGCATGTGGCTGCTGTATCTCTCGAGTTCATGTCAACATGTAGGAAGTAAAACTAAATAAAGCACAACTTTTATCCTGGCATTTGAGAGCAAGTGCCTCTGAAGCAAGCCTCAGGGGCAGATAAACACGGAGTAAAAGGTGATGATGTGAAAAGAAAATACCTTGAGAAACTTGAGCTGATAGCTAAAATACAGCCTTATCTGCTTCTATTAATTCAAACTTCTATTGTAAGTTACTGGGCAAATAAACCCTCATCCAAAATAGCTGATCTCCAGAAGTATGTCTGACATATAGGAGACTAATAGGTTGCTTAGGATTCTAGATTATACTTCACTGCAGTTTTATTTCTGTTTTGCAATGTTTTTTATTGCCTGTAGAGGTACTGAGAACATTTGTCAGAACCCTTAATGCAAGCCATGGAGGCATTTAGAGCTAATCCCAGTCTATTTGCTTTTGGTATTTGACAATACAGATATTTTTAATATCTCACCCAGGATGAGCATGTAACCATTTCCGAGCCATTGTCTGTGTCTAGACATGTTTTTGTCGGGCATTCATTCTCCATAGCTGAGCAGAGAGCAGAGCAGTTTCTGGGAATTGGCAGGAAGGCTGTCTCTCATCACTGAAGCCATGGAGTGTGAGGGGTGCTGGGTGGAAGAGCTGCTTATCACCCACTGCATCAGCAGATGGCTTGGGGGTCTGTGTCAGGTGACCCATGGCTGTTGGCAGAGAGGAAATAAAGCAACCTTTCCACCTTAAAACTTGTATAGAGCAGCCCAAATATATTATTACTGTGGAAATCACTGAGATTTTTATTAGCAGTCTTCCAATGTCATTTTGCTGCTGGGGAAAATATGGGAAGCACAGTTGTAACTGTTATCTGGGGATAGCAGTCTTACTAGGGAGGTGGGAAGGGGAAACCTTTACCTGGTGTGACTTTGTTGTCTTTGAAGAGCAGTAAACTCTCCCAAAAGCTTTGGGAATAATATTAAAGCTGAGCTTACTACACACAAAATGGCTGTTGCTGCATTTTATCCCTTCCTAGTCTAAGTATGGTTTTGACCAGAGCTGCCCAGTGATCCTTGAGTGGGATTCCTGCTTTAGCTACAGCCCTTCAGCTCCTGCATTGGTACTGCTGGAGCAGACTGTGGATGTATGACTGAATTGGCTTGGTTTCAGTTATGCCAGGAAGCATTTGAACCACAAAGCCCCTGTGATTTGCCACTATCATTTAAAACAATCGTATGGATTGAGCTTTCAGGATGTTGGTACCCTCTTTGGGGGAGAACAGGAACCAAGCTTTGATGCTGTCAGTGTGAGATTAGCCTAGAAACCTGCTGAAAATGAAATGGGGGTTTGTGGGTAGGAGGGAAAGTCTGCCTGGCTGCTGTTCCTTCTGATTGGTAATCATGTAAAAACACTGAAAATCGTGGGCTGTGATGCAATTAATTATTCAGAACTGTGCTATACTGTGCAAGAAATGGATTAATCTGCTTGTATTATACATCCACTGGCTGACAGAGTTGTTTAATTGCACAGATCAGGTCTGTGATTATTTATTTTTCCTCTTTATGCTTTGGTGCACATGACAGACCTGAGCTATTTTTTTTAGCTGTGTTTCCCAGCCTAGGGAGAAGACTGTGGTACTGAATGAGAGAGCAAGTTCTTAGAAAATAATAATAAAATGGTAACTAAGTGTTAGCAAATGCCTGAAAAATTCTGTATTATGGGGCTGCTTAAATGGCAAAAATCTGACCTAGGTCTAGGATCTTAAACTTGGTCCAAACTTTCTCATTACCTCCTGTATTCCAGTAGCATACACAAATATATATTAAATATGCAACGTTTGTATATATTTCTCATGTTACTCTGTCTCCCAGGGAACTGCGTCAAAATATTTTGAGCAGTCTAGCTGAGAAAATATAAAGCCAACTCCTCTAGATACTTTCTGAGAGTGGTGGATTTGGGGCAGATCTGGCTGATGGGATGGATTACCAGTCCTGCTTGCTGCTTTCCACCTTGGTTTCCTCTGGTGCCACTTGATATTGTGTAGTATGTTTTAATTATCAGAGAGAGAACTACAGAGAACCACAGAAAACTCTAGAGTTGCTGATTTATTTCATTTGTGAAAAATGACTTGACACAAGTGAAAGTTTGCAAGGAAGGGAGGTGGAGCTGTCAGAGTAAGCAAAATATATTGTTTTAGGCTGTATTTATTTTCACAGAGTGCCTTGTGGAGTATACTACATGGAGATGAATAGCTTATTCCCCACTCTTCAAATATCCTTTCCTGTTTAGAAGGATTCTTCTTTAATCTGCTTGTTAAGTTTCCTGGAAAGCTGGTGCCTCTCCTGGGGATGCAGAAAGAGGAACCAATTGCTTTGGATTCCTCAAATGCACCTACTCCCTGAAAAGCAGTGCTAAGTGGATAAATCAACACAAGCCTGTTCCTTTGGAGCTGTGATTGCCAGCTCAGGCCTTGCCAAGGGGAAGCAGTGGCTTTACTCTGAACTCAGTCACAAGCAGAGCTTTGTACAGGAGCAGGAGGAAAATGTGCTGTGTTTGGGGGGTGTCCTGGGCATGAGTGAGTTCTTCTCAGAGCTCTTTCTTGTGCTTCAGTACCAGGGAAGCCTTGTGCTTAGAAGGAGGGAAGGATCAGGGGGTGAAGGGCCCTTGTACTCCTCCTTCCTTGTGTCCTGTGAAGGAATGCTGAAGTTGAGAGCACAAGTTCAGGGTATGAGGGGATGAGTGTCTGGGCTGGGGACAATTTGTCAGGTTGGGGGACTTGGCTTAAGCACAAAGACCCAGCTGGGTGCAGTGCAGGGTGCCAGGCTTGGCTCAGTGGATGGCTTTTGTCTATGGACAGCTAAGAAACTGTGAGTCTTTCTGTCCAAACTGGTGATTTGTTAATTTTTTTCATTTACATAATGAAATCAGTTAATGTTTTCTTTGGTGGTGTTCCCTCCATAACCTGGAAAACCTCCACCCTGAACCCATAACCACAGCTAAGACAACTAAGCACAGTCAAAACTCAGAACAATTTAATATCTCAACATACTTCATATTGTCCTCCACTAGTAGTAGCTCCTGACTTTCTACTCTCAAAGTGATCTCTCTTCTCTTCCAGTGTGACAAAGGATACAGCTGTCCTTTGTGCCTTCAACCTAATTGAGCTGAGCCATCTGCTTTCCTGCTGGGAAGAAACATTAGGAATAAAAAAACCTTTTTTCCCCAGAGGCCAATATTTCCCTTTCTCATCTAAACTGTAGTTTTCAACAAATTAAGCATCTGTTGCATAGTGTTTTACTGAAAGGAGAAGTCAGCATGAACTTCCTAGGTCACAAAGCAGAGTGAATTTTTGGGAGTATTCTTTTGTAGCTGTGTCCAGGTATTTTGATTGCCCCCACTTTGATGGCCTTACCACAGGTTTTTTGGTTAAGTTTTTCTTCCTCTAGACACAGGAAGAACACCCTAAAATACCTTTTGGCTCTGGAATGATGCAGCCTGAGTGTTTAGAGTATTTCTGGATTTTCTACATTTACCTTCTTGATATCCTGTTTCTTTGCACCCTCTTTGTATCTTGAGGAAGATCTATGCTCAAGGAGTCATTATTGCTGTGTCCAAGTGCTGATGTTTTATTTTTCTCTACAGAAAGAAATTCAAGCCATGAGTCAGTGCCATCACCCCAACATTGTATCTTACTACACATCATTTGTGGTGAAAGATGAGCTTTGGCTGGTGATGAAGTTACTTAGTGGAGGTAAGTGGTCCAATTTCTTTACCCTAAAGGCAGCATAAAAACCTGTCCTCCCTCCTTCCTCTCTCCATTGTTTACCTCTTAAGGTTCCCACCTGTGGATTAAGACATTTCATAGAATTGTAGAGTTGTTTAGGTTGGGAAGGACCTCTAGGATCAGAAAGTCCAACCATTACCCCAGCACTGCCAAATTCACCAATAAACCCTCTCCCCAAGTGTCACATCCACACATCTTTTAAACACCTGCAGGGATGTTGCCACCACCACCTCCCCAGACAGCCTGCTTCAATGCTGAACCCTTTCCATGAAGAAATGTTTGCTAAAATCCCATCCAAACCTCCCCTGGTGCAACTCAAGGCAGCTTCCTCTTGTCCTACTGCGTGTTCCCTGGGAGCAGAGCTTGACCCCCACTTGGCTGCACCTTCCTGTCAAGGAGTTGTGGGGAGGGTGAGAAGGTCCCCCAGAGCCTCCTCCTCTCCAGGCTGAGCCCCTTTCCCAGCTCCCTCAGCTGCTCCTGGTGCTCCAGAGCCTTCCCAGCTCTGCTCCCTTCTCTGGACTCCCTCCAGCCCTCACTGTCCTTCTTGTCCTGAGGGGCCCAGAAGTGACTCCAGGGTTTGAGGTGTGGCTCAGCAGTGCTGAGAACAGGGCACAGTCCCTGCCCTGGTCCTGCTGCCACCCCACTGCTGGCCCAGGCCAGCTGCCATTGGCCCTCTTGCCTACCTGGTCCTGCTTGGCTCATGTTCAGTCACTGTCACCCCCTCAGGTCCCTTCCCACCAGGCAGCTTTCTAGCCATTCTGTATGAGTAGTAATATGATTGTAACCATTCAGCTCAGAAATAGCTTCTTGTGTTATGTCCATCAGTAGTAACATCTAACTGGTTTTTGAAAGTTACTGCCTGGTTAACAGAGCCAGGGAAACTTTCCCTTTTCTTCTTGCAGACACTGAAGAAACAATTTTTTTTGAGAGTGAGTTTGAAAATTTTGTATCAGTAATGTTTTATTTGAAGTCATAATATTTTCCAGGATCCCTGTTTAAGTTACAGTTGAGACAAGAAATGGAATCAAGTTTTGGATGTTAACACAAAGGACTGTTGCTAAATCCTGGGCCTGTCTTCCTAAAGACATTATTTTCCTGGCACTGCAGTGAACAGGAATTGAAAACTGAATAAAAAAAAAGAAAATCGCTGTTTTCTTGCTTTTGAAAAAACTCCAACCTTGCTTCTCAATTCTTGGCTTAATTTTGTGGACTGTAAAATGGCAGGAGATGATGTGGAAAAATCTGGCTAAACCTGTTTGTATTTTGCACAAGAGCTCAACAATGACCATAAAATGTTTTTTTGAAGGTGTTCTTTAGAGAGTTTTAGCAGTTCTTTTGGGGGAAGTCAAATTCCATGGCAACCTTAGGTCTGTCTTAAAGGGGTTTTAATGTCCCATGTGCTTGTGTGTCATTAAGCAATACCCTCTGTTTTCTTAGAGAGACATGGAATAGGTCATTAAAGATGTGATGACTGTGTGTGGAAAAGAATCCCCTGCCGACTTAGAGCAGCCAGTGTTGCTGTGTGTATAAAAAGGGTATCTATGGGAAAGTTTCCACAACACAAGGAAATGGCATTTCAGGGGTGCTGGAGAGGCAGCAGCAATGGGTTTGGCCTTTTCCAGGAGAGTACACAACCTCTGAAGAAAATGCACAGCTGCCTCCATCACTTCACAGCAGTTTTCTGTCAGAATCGAGGCATGATGAGGCTCATCCTTGAACCTCCAAATGTTGTCTCTGTTTTTTCTCAGTTTTGTGTGGGTTTTTTTTTTTTGTTTTTTTTTGTGTGAAGCTGGGGAAAAGTCAGATCATCGTTATCAAGGCACCACAGATGTAAAGACTACACTGGAAAATTTCTGGGAAAATAATTATTGCTTCAGAACCAGCCTCTTGCTGGTGTGAATGATGACCTGCTTCTCATTTAATATTCCCTTTGAATGGACTTTTATCTTCTTCAGCCTGATAATTGACCCTTGTGCAGTTCTGGCATTTAGTGGGGGACTTGCAGTAAAGCAGTGCTAGGAAATCTCCCTGCTTCTTACTCTGCTGCATGTGTTGTTGCATCTAGGGTGATACAGTAGAAGACAGACCACTAAGAGTGTAATTCTTCCCTCTCCCCAACATTTGAGTCAGTGCTGAGTTTTCTCACTTCAAAGGAATAATTTGAAGGCTGGAGGAATTCTTAAAGTAAATAAACTTTGAGAATGATCTGTCTCTTTCTAAGCAGGAGGATACCTTGTGAGGTCTTTTTCAGCTGTTTTCTTTTGTATACTTTTTACTTCATATTTTTTAATATCTGTGCTTCAGGAAACTCATATTAGCTCTCATAGGAGAATTCTACAGCACAATCCTAAGGATGGGGGAAGAAACTTGTGATTGGAGCTTTCTGACTGGAGAGCTTTTTCATTCACTTTTAATGAGACTATTTTCAGTTGGTCTTAGGCTGAGTGATTTATGTAACAGGAGACACTTCTAAAACTGCCTCTCATTCCTTTGAGCTTAGTTCTTATCAGTAATAAAGTGCCTCGTTTTGTAGTCATCTGTCATCCAGTGGGAAAAATAATGATCTGGGTTTCTCAACAGGAAAAAGGCAAAACCTTTTGAGTGCTTTTTAAACCAGAAAACAAAAGCAAACAAGAAGCCTCCAAAACAAAACCAAAACCAAGCAAGCAAACCAAAACCCCTCCACCAAAACAGTACAGCCTAACATTTTGATTTTGTTTAGCTGTTTGAAAAGATTTGTATATCCCAGTGAGTAAGGGTCAAATACATGCTGATGTCAATTCTGTATGTTGATCAGGGCTTTTTTTACTTGAGAATTTATTCTGAGTAAAGTTCAGTATTTTATTGCCTCTTTTCTGTCAGTGTATGCTGCTATGTGATTTCAGGCACACTGAAACTAGTTTTAATTTCAGCCTACAAACACTGACCTTATTAATTTGATAAATAGCCCACAAGACAGCCCAATATGTAATGCCAGCCTTTTGTGTTGTTGTTGTAAG
This sequence comes from Sitta europaea, assembly GCA_013400255.1. Taxonomy (NCBI): domain Eukaryota; kingdom Metazoa; phylum Chordata; class Aves; order Passeriformes; family Sittidae; genus Sitta; species Sitta europaea. Next base: position 68,962 of record VXBS01003887.1, on the reverse strand, counting down.
TGCAATTTAATTTATTTTCTGGTTGCAGTCTTCTGTTAAAATCGTAACCTGGTCATACATGCACCTGTGTTTAGAACTGTCTCTAAGGGGAAGTACTCTAAATCCATGAACTGCTGTTGTCTAACAGTGCCTTGTTCCTCTGACAACCAGAGAGTGCACTCAAATGTGCTTTAATTACCTGACTGACATGGTCACTGGAACAGAACTAACTGTTTGTCTCCACAAGGACTCTGTTGATGGGAGATTACTATATTTGCAAGTTGTCAGCTGCAGGAGGTAGCATTGGGGAACTGATGTGCATCAGAGCCCAGCCAGGCTGGTGGGAGCCACTGCTCAGAGCCCTGACCTGGCAGCACTGAGCCCACAGCAGGTGTGGAGCTGCTGATGGCAGGAATGTGGCTGTGATGGGATGCAGCTGGTGTGTCCAGTTACTGACAGCCTCTTTCAGGTCTGGGGATGTCTTTGTCAGGTTTGTGAGGTGTCTGCTGTTTCTGTTCCTTCAGTAGGGATTGCAGCCCCTTTAATAATGGCAGTTCTGTAGGGTTCAAAGCTAGCAGTGTGAACTCAACACCCCAGCCTTTGGGTCCAGTGTTAGTCCAAACTAAAATCCAATGGCTGTTTCTAGACAACTGCTGACCTGCTCTTTGCCTTCCTGGCATTCTCCTGTCATGAATTTTACTTGTGCCTTTTTAAAGCCTGCTGAAGCCCAGTCCTGCTCTCAAACTCCTGTGGTTTTTTAGTATGAAGAGGAGCAGCTGTGCTTTTGTTTTTGTGCTTTTACTGATTATGACCTGCTTGTTCTTCTAAATTCTCCCTGGTTTTAACAAGAGCTCTGATTTCACAGGTGACCCATGGCTGTAGATAACTTTATAAAACAGTTGTGCCTATGAAACAGCTGGCTCCAGTGACTTGCACCATCACACAACAATTTTTCCTGTCCTAGCCTGCAGCAAATGAAACCTCAAATATTTTTAAACTGTGCAAATGCTTCAACTACTGAAACATTTCCAGGTTTTTTTTCTCTTGGATATTCTGCCTTCTTGAAGGCTTCTGATAAAATCTGCTAAGGAGATTGCTGTATTGAAATAGTTAAACCTTTTATTTTCCAAAAGCTTTTAAGATTAGCTAATCAACATCTTACTTGAGCCTTTGATCTGAAGTTCAGAATGTCAGACCAAAAGAGGTAAGAAAGTCTTAGTTTTCTACCAGGGAGTTAGGACATCTTGTTCTGCTTCTGCTGTGTTAGTCTCCAATCTGGCCCCTCCTAATTCCAACAGAGTTATGATCAAAGCATAAACCACAGGTCCTTAGAAATCTTCATGTTTATGTTGAATTATTTTCTTAGGAGAGAGATATGCTATTTTTAATTCATCTGGAGGGGTTTTGATTTTATTTGTAGAAACACAACTTAATTTCAAACAATTAAGGATGGGATAAGTCAGAAGCAGGGGGTGGTAGGGACTGTAGATGATTGCAGCATGCCAAGTGGGTAGATGCATTGCCACTCCTAACTGTAATAAGAAAAGCTTGAAAAATCAGTTTGTCTTCAGATTTTCTCCTATAAATGTCTTGATCACACAGCAATAGGCTATTTTGCTCCCTTTATTGTATTATCTTGTTTTCTGCCTTAATCTTTCCATATTTCTTCTGCATTCATGCTCATGCCCTGGAGGGAAGGAGGCAAGAAGAGGATGTTTCCTTAGCTTTCCCTCAGAGGAGGTTCAGCCAGGGTTAAAAGTCTATTCCTTTGTTTTGTGTAACTTGTTGTTTCCTTTACTTTGCTACTTTCTAGCTGTATCTGTATTCTCAGTCTCAGAAATACTGCATCCAGGCAGTTCTTGTGCATTTTCTTCATCTGTTTGCCAGAGACTGACAAGGTGCAGATTTAATTCTTGGCTCTAATGACAGTCAGGCTCACCAAAACCACTGGCTAATGCTGAGATGTCTTGAAAGAAGCAACAGTGAATCTGCCAACTCCCCCTTCTCAAAGGTTCAGGCTGTTCAGCATCAGTATTTGTCAGGTTTGGGGCAGACTTTGATTCTTACTAAGTTGTGTGGTGATTCCCCTGCACTGTTTTCAAGACTATTTGTGCCAGGCCTCTAAATGGACAATCAATGCAGGTAGTGTTACCTGCTTTTTTTTTCCTCAGGTTGGAAGCTAGAGAATTAAGTTTTCCCCTTCTGCTTCCCAGACAAAGTTAAATGAGGAGTTTTCTTTGCATTTAAACTTAGTGTATCTTGGTTCTGTCACTTAAGTTATAATATAGCATGCAAGATATGGTTCCCATAGCAACCAGCTCTGCTGTACATTTTTTCTTCCTCTGGGGGCATGTAAAATTCCAGCTGGAATACTCCTGCATTTATCCATAATCTTGTTCCAAGCAAGATTTCCTTTCTGCTCAAGTTTTCATGCCCTGCTCTGCTTTAGCCCTAATGTGCTGAAGCACTAAGCAGTGTCATTGATGACTGTGACTGTTTTCTTCCTCTGCTGAGGAGAAATGTCAGAAACAGGCTTCCTAAATGCCATTTCACAGGCTTGCTGGTGTAGGTGAGGTCAAGGAATCGTGCTCTGGATTTGGAACAGGAAGCCTCAGTGTTTGTGGTGGTTTGCTGTTGAAAATGAATCAGTGGAACAATTAGGATTTCTTGCCCCGAGGGTGTGATTACCCAGAAGTTTTCTTCGGCAGCAAAGCTGGTTTAAGGAGTTACCGGCTGTTTGGTCTCCACCCTGCCTGGAAAACTGGATTTCCAGTGTCTGCAGTGATCCCATTTTATAGCATGGCATTGTAAGTGGGTGCAGGGGCACAACAGTGAGATGGTGCAACTTTCATCTCATTTCGTTGCCATAGGTAACCCTGGACCTTTGGAGTAGCACATAATTCATGGGGTTGAAAGTTTTACTGGATATGTGTGGGGTACTAGTCAGGACTGTTTTTGCTGGGATCCAAGCCTGTTTGCAAGTGATCTACCTGATGTCAATATCCAAAACCTGAGTATCCTTCTCTTACAAGTACTTACAGGTTGGGCTGTCTCAGCTGAGGGTAAGTCTGTGTATACAGGTTCCTTCTGACTTGTGCTGTCCTTAGGAGCTACTGCATTAGCAGCTTTTGGAGCAGACTGGGAAGCTTGTGAGTTTGAGCAGAAAACCACTTTCCTCTCAGCTGCTGAGCAGTTTGCACTGGGAGCCTGCTCTTTATGAAGTAGGTGCATTTCCATGACCATTGGTGTCAGAGTACACTGAGACACTTGGGTGACAAATGACAAGTCATGCTAAATGCTTTATCAGATTGCACAGTATCTCGTAGGCTTCCTGTTGATGTGCTGCACAGTGTATATTTGATGGGCAGGAATTTGTTTTAAATGCATTTTTTCCATATCAATCACTAAATGTTGTCTCCTTTCCTTTGTTTTCTGTGGGGCTTTGAGATCAGTTGCTCATCACCAGCTTTCTTTAAACATCCTTGTTAATGACAGCATTATTTATGGTTAGACTCCAGTTCTGACCCTTTTTTCTGTCTTGTTTTGTCTTTTCTTGGTATGTGGCCCTTCTAGGCTTGGAAGAGCTTTCCAGTCAGTCTCAGCCAAACTTCATTTCTCTTTTTTTTCTTTTCTCTGACTTCGGGTTCACCTTACTGTACTGTGAGTCTGTACTTGCTACTTGTGAATTTTTAATGAGAAAAATTATGAGGGAATTGTTCTAATCAAGCCTAATGCCATGTATAATACACACCAAAGTGCTTCATAGCATTATCTAAAATAGAGATTTTATTTTAGAGAGGAGTCAAAGATTTATTTTTCCTTTTCTGGAGACATTGTAGTGGATTTGTTTTCCCCTTGACAATATTGTAGCTGTTAATACAGAGCAGGGTGCCTTATCTCCAGTGTGAACCTCATCCTCTGGCCACCAGGTTCTGTCTAACAGTGAGATTGAGCAGTCTGCACATGCAGCACAAATCCATAGTAAAGCTGCATTTAAGCAGAGGTCCAGCTATGTTTGGATGTGCTCTCTCTTCCCCAGTCATTCCTAAACAGGTTTGAAGCTGGCAGTCTCTGCACTCATGCTGGTGTTTCCCAGCAGTGTGGTCAGTTTGTTAAGCACATCCTCTGGTGTGCTTTAGGCCCTGGTTCCAGTTCAGCTGGGTTAGTTTCCTGTTAATTTTAGCAGTTATTGTATTGCTGGATTGGGAACAGGCCACTGTTCATTTTCAGTCATTTTCCCTGTTAGATTCTGATTCCCTGATCTCTTGGTCCAGTATAAAGGAGCTGGTGTGGGAATTTGTATCCTGAGGCAGTGGAGGTCTCATCGTACTGAGTGTGTCACACATGGGACTGAGACCCCTGGGATCAACTTTGCATTGAATTTATCAGCCTAGTGCTGCAATCCAATCCTGGCCTTCCAGCAGGAGGTGTTTTCCTTGACAGTGAAATTCCCATGGCTTCTCCTTTCAAATTAGCTCCTACCTTGGCTGTGGGTTTCTGTTTGAGGATTTGGTTATTCTGTTGCTCCATGCCAGGCTTCCTGAGCCAGAATGCTGGAACACTCTATAGAGCAGAGCTGGGAAATGCAGCTTGGCTTTATTCTTTGTATTCCCTGGTGCTTTGCTTAATGAAGTTGCAGTTGAGTTGTGAGTCAGAACCAACTCCCAAACTTACTGGTTTGTGAGTTGGAAAAATCTCAGCTTCATGGTGCTGTGGTGCCAGTGGCCAAACCCTGAGCAGACCAAGGGTTTCAGATCCTCAGAACACTTTTTGCAGCAAAAAGGTGGCTCTTGGATTTTTTTCCTGGTTCCTGCAGTGGGCATTTTGCTGATCCATTTTTGATGTTCTCCTTTCTGGTAAATTCCCCCACTTCTATGAACATATCAATGTGAAAGTGGTTTTAAAATAAATGTACTTAAAAAGTGTCAGGCAGGACTGGGAGCAGATATAGCCTGGGTGTGAATCAGCCTTTTCACAACCAGGGCTGGCTCTGTGCATGCCCTCTTGTCTGTCTACCCTCCACCCCCCTTTCAGGGTTAAACACAACCTCTAACTTGGCTAAATAGAGGATTTTTTGACCAAATGAATTTGAGCACCATATGATCTGCCTCCTCATGTTCCCTGAGCCCTTTGCAGGAGAAGGGAAATGTTTGTGAACAAAGTCTGCTAACAGAGTCGTGGGTGGAAAGAGGACAAAACGAGTACGTGAAGAACCACATATTTTCACTGGACTTCTAAAACAAGTGACAGTTTGTTCTCCAGATTAAGGCACATTTCATAGGAAAAACCTGAATGGTGGATGTGGAGGGGCTTTTTGGGTGTGGGGTTTTTTTGTCACAAAAATTCTTGTCCAGAATAACAAGCCTCAAAGTTAGTAAGCGTGTACTCTTTAAATGTGAAAATGTGATGGGCTGAAGGCCAGGTGAGTCCTCATGACACACAACAGAAGATTGTCTTCTCAGAACATAAAGGTGAGATTTCAGTGGAGGGGTTCATCTCCAACATCTGCAGACTTAGCTTTCTTCAGTAAAGATAATCTTGTTCTGATGCAGGAAGTCCAACGTATGTCAAAGCAACCTGAGTTACATCTGGGTGAAACCTTTGGCTAAGACCCGTGTCAAAATTCACTGAACATGAGTGTTTCTCTGCTTGGGTGGGGTAAAGGATGGCTGAACACTGAGTGTTCTTGCATAAAATATTGGGGTGGTGTTATGTAACTTCATTTCTGTATTTTTTTTCATTTTCCTCTGGGTTTTTTTCTATTTTTGTTTGTCTTCTGTGTTTATATCCTCTGGAAATATCTTGAATTAAGCAGAGATTTTTTTGCTAAGAGGAAGCCAAAGGTGGCATTCAGGGCAACCAATTTATCCTTCAGTTCATTTCCACTGGGTTTACTGGATGTCTTGATGTCCAGGTGAAGCTGGTGTCAGTGGGCCAGAGAAGATGGAAAGTGAGAAATAGTGGCTCTGCTGGCTGCAGCAAGCTTTTAGAGGAGTTCAGCATATACTGATTTACACCAACCAAGGGACACTGTGCACCTGTGTCATTTTCCTGTGCAGTTTGAGTTGTGCAAAATGAGCCTTTCCACATGGTGTCTGTATTCACACCTTGCAGCCTCTGCTTTTGTAGGAGAGTCTGAAATGAAAATCCTCTTCTGAGTGAGAACTGATCTGCACGGTTATTTTGGCCTAGAAATTTAATTGGGCTAATTAATAAAATAAATGTTAAAGAAGGGTTTTTTTTTTGTCTACTTAAACCTGAAGGGTGAGAAGAAAATCAAACTAAAAGCCTCCATTGTATTTTCACTTGCTTCAGGAATTTACAAGGTGAAACTCCTTATTCTCCAATGGGTCAAATTCATGATAGTTTCTCTTTTTCAGATCCAAAAATAATTCTCTTGTTTGATTTTTGAGTTAGGAAGAATGAACTTCTCTAAACTTTTCTAAAACTGAACTCAGCTTTTCTAAACTAGCTGAGTTAGTACTGGGATGTTCTTTCCCTCTAAGTTTCCTGTTGAAAGACAGACAAAGCTGCAATTTGTGCTCTCCAGTTGTGCCTGCTTCTCTCAGTCTTTAAAAACTTCCCAGTACTGCTGACACTGCTTTGTGCTTGTAGCTGTAAAAACCCTACCAGTCCCTATCCAGTCATTAAGCCAGAGAAACCCCAGTTTGAAGGGGCTAAATGGCACAGGCCTTGGAAAAGAGGTTTAGCCATCCCATGCTGGAGCAATAAAATGTTCTGAGAAGTCTCTGCAGTGCAGATGCAGATGCCAAGAGGGCAGTGCCCAGTGTCTGTGAAAAGCAGGGCCTTGCACAAGAGGCCTGCTGCGAGTCACTGGTTCCGTTTATTCCTGGGCACAGTTTGGAGAAGTGGTTTGTTCTCTAAAGCCTGGTTTGTCATGGAAGATGATGTAATTCACACCATGCTTGGGAGAGAGACTAAACATGCTTCTAGGGAAGGATCTAAGCTATTCCAATTTTGTACACAGTGAAGAAGGGACTTATTGTCAGAATTCAGCCTCGTTTGTGCTCTTATTTAATGATTTCCACTTTTTTCCCTGTTAGGGTTTTACTAGTCCTTAACAGATGAGATTTTTCCTGCTGTTCCTCTGCACAGAATTTGTAGGAATTGAAAAAGAGTGCCTAGTTTTATCAAGCTTCTTGCCTTCAGTTTGTGACTCCTGGCAGCCCTTTGCTTTTTCTATTTCCCCCTTCAGCTTCTCCAGTACTCAGCACTAAGCCAGCTTTTAGCATCAGTATCTACTTAAAAACCTTGTGAGAGTCCTGTGTGTGTGCATTTTACATTTTGTCTTGTTCAAATAACTTCTCAGTTGCTTGTGTTCACAGGGGTTTTACAGCCCACCTTGAAGCTCTGCCCCCAGGGGTGCATTGTTGCCTCTGCTTTCCTGCAGCAAAGGCTTCAACTTCTGACTCTGATCCTGACCATCAGCAGTGAATTTCTTGTGTATTAAACGATGATAAATTGCACTTAATTGTAAATCAGTTCTTCTAGTTTAAACTAAGATGTTTAACTCTTCCCTAGGCTCTGTTTTGGATATTATCAAGCACATTGTGGCTAAAGGAGAGCACAAGACTGGTGTCCTGGATGAAGCCTGTATAGCCACAATCCTTAAGGAGGTGTTGGAGGGACTGGACTACCTGCATAAAAATGGGCAAATCCACAGGTATTTTTTTAAATGTTTTTCTCACTTTGTCATAAAATGTTATTGAAACAGAGTAGCTGAGCACAGAGTTCTATCCCATAACTTGCTGAGGGCATGAAGACAGGAAAGTAAAGGTGGGAGCTTAATTAAAATGCAGAATTCAAATGTTTGTATTTTATATGCTATATCTATATTCAATGACTAGGCCAAATTGGGTAAATATTGGGGTGTTGAAAGTTCTAATATAGGGAATTTCTTTCTAAATGTCAACATTCAGCTGCAAAGTGTAGTTGATGGAAAGCTGGAAAACTTCCACTGGTTTTGCTTCTTGCAGAGCTTACAAATTACCAAAAGCACTGCATAAGCAGAGTTGAGCAATTTAATAAAAAGTCCTTCCAGCTCTAATTTTTTTGAGCTTAACTGCAAGATCAACATAATAAAATTTGAATTTGAGTAATTGCATTAAAAAAAAGGAAATGAAAATAATGGCAAAAACTTCTTCTGTAGGCAAAGCCCAGTTAACTAATAGCCTGTGATTTGACATATCACTGAAATTCATGAGTTTCTTTGCTGCTGTCTTGTTTGGGATGTGTTTTTAAATGTAAAATTACATCTTCCTCTCTCCTGCTGTAAAGGTGTGGTGTAGTTCAGTAGAAGATGCTAAGTTGTTCTGTTCTGCATTAAAAAGACTGAGATTTGCAATCCTAAATATGTGCTGAAAATAGAATATACAGTTTGTGGGGAGTATACACAATCCCAGCCACAGACTGCTGCTGGAACAGCCTCTTCTTTCTTGGGAATTTTGTGAGCTTAGCTCTCTTCTGGTACAATGCCATTATAAGCATTGCTGCTGCTGTGCTGGAGTAAGTTTCTGTCCTCTTATAGCTGCCCAAGAAGAGGTAATTTTTTTTGCTGAAGTATTATTTTAATTAGCAAATACAAAGTATTTGTTATTTCAGTCAAACTGATTGGCTTTTGTAGGTTATTTTGGATTAAAGAGCAAGAAACAGTTGGAAGTAATTCAGGTGGAATTCTTCTCTCTGAAAGAAGTCTCAAATTTCAGTTTCCATGCTCAACAAAGTTCTGATTTAACAAGAGTCATTGTCTTCATTTGAGACAGTTTTGATTTCATAGCCGGTTGCTTGTTGCTTAACTTTATTTTTTGAGATAAGACTTGAGGCAGCTCTGGGAATTGAGTAAAGTAATAAACCAACTTACTTGCCAATTACATGGTAACTTTTCACTTTGCTGTAAGTAATTGACAGAACTGTGTTCATCTGTGACCTGCAGTTGGTTTGCTTGGCTAATTTAGTTATCTTCTGGTCTAGTGAAACTGAAATATATATGTTAAAGCAGCAGAAACCCCTTAAATCTCAGTTTCTCAGAAGATACTGTGCAATGTTTTATGTATTGAAGAGAGGTGGTTCTCCATTTGGCTGGCTGGAATGGAAAAGCAAAACTAGTAAATGTGGTCAAGATTAGAGAGAGAATATATTTGTGTGGGGTTTTTTCACGGCACTCAGCAAAAATACCGTGTTCACAAACTGCTGGTCTGAAGAAAATGTTTCATATTGAATCATTTGGAAGTGAACTGGCTCAAACCTGTTGTGGCCATTCTCATCTTGCTCACTGAAGCATTTTGCCCACAGTTCAGCAAAGAAATCAGAGCTGTGTCATTGCTGCAGCAGTTGTGGTTGTGCATCAGCCCCTTTGCATCCCCTCTATTTTGTGGCTGCTCCAAAAATTGTGTAATATTTTATTGTAGAAAAGAGTTTGGATTATTTCATTGTGCTGGGCACAGTGGTCTGGGAAATTTGGCGAAGTGGGATACAGAAGGAAAGTTTTCTGGTTTCCTACCTGTGATGCAAAGCTGTTTTGGCTGTTGGCAGAAGGCATCCTTTGAGGGATGAAACATGTTTCCTTAATGGAGTTCATCATGCTGTGTTCCATTTTATCCAGATGTGTGTGTGCTGCTGAGGAAAACACAGTTTCAAGTTGTAGTGCAGCTGGGACCTTTCCTCATCTGTAGGAATATCTGTATGGTTTTCCCATTTTGCTTAATGCTAGGGGTCATAATATTGGTCATGCCTGATGGGAAAGGCAGGTGGAGATCTTGCAGCCGTGCCTGAGATGCTCTGAGAGGAAGTGTTTAAAATAACTGAACTTTGTTCCCCTGGGTCAGCTTAAAGTATCTGGCTCTAAAGGAAAGCACATGGAGTGATGGCTGAACTGCAGATACTGTGTCTGTAGTGTGGGGCAGCTGTGCTTGGGGTGAACTCCAGGCCAGAGCAAGATCAGCTGTTGAAGGGTCAAAATTGAAGGGCTTTAATTAAGACTTGGAAGAGCCAGCCCAAAGCAAGCAGCCATCCAGCAGAAAAAATGTTCAGCTGGTTACACCAAATATCCAAACTCTGCTCATGTTACTCCTTGGAGAAAACAACTTGATAAAACTAGAGACACAGTATGAGTGAATGACTGTAATTAGCACATCTGAAGATGGACAGCCAGGCCAGTGGCACAGCCCAAAGGATGAATATTGAGTCCCAAATGTAATTTTGTGGGCACTGTAGACCAGAAGTGGGACTGTAAATCACCAGTGAGATCAGAGAACATAATTCTGTCAGTGGAGCTGCTCAATTCTTCTAAATTATGCATCATCTTAAATGGGTAAATGAAGTTAACACGTGAAAAACTGGCTTAATGAAACTTTGCTGCTGCTGAATCTTGCTCTGCCTACACCCACCTTGAACTTAATGCCACTTCCAGTTAAGGTTTGGGGAGCTGGCTTGGTGTGGAAGTGTAAATCCCTGCTTTGGGCAAGAGAAGAGTTGGACAGTATTCTCTAGAGGAGATTAGAAAGCCAAATATCTAGTGAAGGCTTAAATTATAATTTTTTTTCTTGTTTACTTTCCTAATTAACAGCCAGAGTGAATCTGAGACTTGAATAAACTCCATTGTTCAGGAATAAGTGCTGAAGTCTCCCACATTGCCCAAAGTGATGGGGTTTTTTTGGGTTTTTTTTATTGCTTTCATCTTGCATGGGCTGATGGGAAGTGTCTGAGGCCTTATGGCAAAGACAGAGGAGAAGACAGAATCAGTTTTATTTTCATGAACACTCTATACCACAGCTGATTACAAATGGTCCCCATCTTCCTCCAGAATCCCCAGTGCCTGCCTTCTCTGGGCGTTGGCAGCTCCTGCCTGCCCTGCCCTGCCCTGTCCCTCCCGTGCCCGCTGCCGCTGTCCCCGGTGTGGTTTCCTGCTAGCACGGTCATCCAGTGAGGATTTGAGATCCCAGGGATCCAGCTCAGGTTCAGTGAGTTAAGTACCTGGGCAGCAGCCAGGGTGCTGAGGACAGAGGGCCAGACTCAGAAGCCCTGGGCTGGAGCTGTCCTGCAGGAATCTGCTTGGGCCCTTTCTTTATGGGAGTCCAGCAAGACTGACGTGCTGGGAGGGGTCACTGCCAGGCTAATCTGGGCTGGGTGACACTCAGGGTATGTTGTACCTCTTCCCCATTTGGACTCTGAGTCCTCTGTGTTTGGGGATTAGCAGGAGTTTGATGAATGACTTAGGAATAAAACTAAAGCAAAACCAGCCCAAGAGGTTTTGTTACTTAAAAAGATTTATTTGGAGGGAACTTCAAGGCTTTCTTTTTCAGGTGGTGTGGTGTATGGCAGGCTGACAAATGAATCATGCTGATTAACTGTTACAAGGTCTCTCTGTCTTTCTCCCTATTTTTATCTCTGAGCTTATCTTCTGTTCATGATTAGCTCTTGTGTAACTGAATATTTTAGTTAGTCCAGGTGAAATAATACACTGCTCAAATATAACCAGATTCTCCTGTTGCAGCACAATAAATGTGATACTGTCCTGGTTTTTTGTAAAAACAAAAAAAGACTGGGAAGTGGTTTAGAGTTGCATGCACTTGAACTATTGGCATGGCAGCAATCCAGCTATTAGTTTGTTTGCTGCTCTACTTCTTACAGGGTGAGAGGAGCAACAACATGTTTTGTATGCTGAGGTAGATCAGCCTGTGCTGCCATACAAAATGTCTAGGGGGGTTTTGGTGTCTTCAAAATCAGGATGTGGACAGCAGGGTGCTGGGACAGCTGTTTGTATCATGTGGTTTTGAAGAGACCCTAGAAACAATATTCTTGCTGTGCTTTTATGAGAGATAGGTTCACTTGTTTTGGGTTTTCTTTTTGGACTTTACGATGGTTTTGACAGGGAATCAAAGTTTCATCCTTTGCCTCTTTACCCATACTAAGAGTTAATAACTTCTGAAAAATGTGTGTGTCTCTGCACGTGCACATCACCATTACTTGCATGTGGGCTTTTGCAGGAGCTCACCTCCAGCAACAAGTGTTTGATTTAAGGTGAAGGAGCTGATGGATATATTTTGGCAGAACTTGGCTGTCCTACAGGATTCAAGCTTAATTTTCGTGTAGTTGATTAATGCATTGATAGCCATGCTGGCAGCTATTGTGGTTAAACTGGATTGCAGAGAGCCTCTGAAATACTGTACTTTCATGTTTCTGTAGGAATTCTGTGGGAGAAATTCAAGCCCTCCTCTCTAGAGTGCTGTGATCTTGCTTTGGGGAGTGTGTTTTGGAAGTGAGCTTTGGTAAGGGGGTATTGAGGAATGGATGACAGGATGTGGAGCCTTTCTACCACTAATTGCCAGTTTGATTTTAAGTCAGGACACCAGTGATTTGAAAGTTGGCTGTTGATTAGCTGTGGGAAGGGCAATTTTTTTATTCAGAGATATATATTTTGGTCTCTTCTCTCTTATAGTATGGGGTGGGTAGAAATAACCTTTAAAGGTGGTAGTTAATAGAAATTCTAGAGCTTTAATTTGTAAACAATTCAGAAGCCAAAATAGAAATGATACTCTAGTGTGTCTCAGTAGGAAGGAGGACAAGGGGCTGCTCTAAATTATACTGGGTGATTTGTTCCCCAAATGAACACCTTGCTGTGCAGTGTCAAGGGCCCAAGGACCACTGAACCCCCTCTCTCTGTACAGTCAGCCTGGGGTGTATTGTGCAAACCAGCACATTTTCCTGGTGGCTGTTTCTTCCACTGCATCATCCAGAAATTCATTGTTTAAAAAAAAAGAAAATTCCCTGTGGTTGCACAGAGATAACACAAACCAGATGTAAATCCCAAATCTGCAGACAGCCAGAAACAATAACTCCTGTGGAGGCAGTCTTCCTCAAAGTGGATAAAGACAGTCTTTGCTCTGAAGTCCAAAAACCTGGGATTTCAATCTCTGATGGTAAATGTCATTGCTGCTGAAATCACAGGGGTGCTGAGGGCCCTGCCATGGCTCCAGTAATGCCCCAACTCTTGGGAACTCCCTGCAGTGCAAGGGGGCTCCAGGGGATGCCTCAAGGTGTGGCTGCTGCTCTCAGGTGTTTGGCCCCTGTCATTTCCCTCACACCCAGGAGCTACCTCTGAACTCTGTCACTGGTGTCCTGCAGTTACTCAGAGTTACTTTGGTTTAGTCCAAAGGAAAACCCAACTGTTTGGTAGAACTATTCTGACCTTTTACAAAAAGGAGAGGAGTTTTTGGGTTTTTCTCTCTGCTTTTGCTACATGGAGATGAAAAGCAGGAAAAATATATGATGAAGAGTGGGAAAATAGAGGTTGGGTGATCTCCTAAAGGTTCAACAGCAGTGACAGGTTTCAGTCAGTGATCCATGACTGAGTTATACACTCAAGTAATGGCAGTTTCTAGCAATTCTCAAATGGTCAGGAGTATTTAAATTTGTGTTTCCAGTGGGAATAATCACTCACTGCAGCATTAAATGTATCAAGTGAAAATGTAACAGGCTCTTGGGCTTTTACTCTGAAGAAACTGGGTGTCATTCACACGTGTACAGCACTGTTTGTGACATCTTTCTCATGTCCCTGTCACTATCTGGTGTAGATTGCTGAGACTAGGTCACCCAATAGAGGCTCTTGCAGCATCTCTCCAGCATCCAAGTAATTGTTTAAATTGTCTTGTTCATCTCTTTTGCTCTGATGATAAATGATGTGAATGTAACTCACTTCAAAAAGATGGCTTTGGATATTGTTCCCTGTTCTGGTGCACCAGAATTTCTGGCCTTTGTAGATCCTAAAGGCTGCATACCTAGAGTTACTTTAAACATTTATTCAGACCACTGCAGTCTCTTCATTCATGTCTTAGGCTAAAGCAAGAGAAAAGGTACACTTGCTAAATTTGTGTGGTAACATTTAACACACTTGAAAATTTTGCCAGTCTGCATCAGAATTTTTTTTTAATATTTACTAAATTGAATTGCATCTTGCTTTGCAGAGTTCTAATAAGACTTGGATATTAAAAAGTAAAGTGAATATTTTCAAAAACAAAAGTGGAACAAAATCCACACACATTTAGGACAACAAACAAATAACTCCCACAGAGAAATGTATCTCTTCATGGTAGCCTGGAAAGTATCACCAAGTGAGACTGGGAGTGTAGAGAGGACTAGTTTCCATTGTACACATACCTGATTTATAACTGCTTTCTCCATTTTATGGGAATAACTGGATGAAATAGAGATCTTTTTTCTTGGAGAAGGAAGTCTCTGACAGGCTTCTTGTGAGCCCTGGCTGTCTTGACTTTCTCCCATTGTGTTATGTTGCAGACATGGCTGAGCAGGAGCTGTGAGTGGCTTTGGAGATAGGGACAGCTCTTGGCTGAATGGGGAATGCCCTGGACCTTGTGTGTAGATGGACTTAGTGCCTCTCCAGAACAGGGTGCTTATTGCCTTTGAGAAATGGAGACCTTTTTGAGCTCCCTCTGTGAATTTTTTGTGGTCTAATTTGATCCAAATTGGTTTGTATTTGCCAAACTGACCTTTCATCTCCATCAGGGAGATGTGAATCACTGACATTTCTGTTCCTTCTGCTACCTGATGCAGCTTTTTCTCAAACTGGGGTGATCTACACATGGTGATATTTTGGAATTTCCTATTTCTGAGCACGCTAGGAACATATTCTGACATGCAGGAGATACTGGCAGCATGGTGGTGTCACTGATACTGTCATGTGAAGTAAACCCACCTCCTTCCACATGAAAGAATTTGACATGAAATACTGAAATAGGACCATAGGACATTATAACTTGACTATTTCCCTCAGTTACCAATGACTAAGGCAGGGTGTCCCAAAAATATCTGGGCCTCCTGGGGTAGGAAGAGACCTTGTGACTCCCCAGCTCACTCTGTGTTGCTTTTCATGCAGCAGCTGTTAAAGGATCTTTGTGCCTTTTCCCCACTACAGTCCTTAGGAAGTAGAATCAGGAAATGGATGGGCTGAATAGATGAATTTGTGGAAGAACTCTTGTTACATTTTTAGCTGCTGTTCAATGTATGAAAGCTTGATTTTAAAGCCTGCTGGGCAGAGTCTTTTCCTTATACAGGAGAAAAAACCTGAAGTCCTGACAGAATAGGGCAAGATTTAAAAGTGGTGCATGAAGTTGGAGATGCAGCTTCTCTCTTGCAGTAACTGCTGAAGGTTGTTGGAAGCGTGGGCTGTTTGGCAAATGCTCCTAGCCATGAGCTGATGTTACAGCAGTGATGTGCTTTGGGGTGAATGTGGGAAGCAGAGGCCTCGTTTGCAGGAGGAAGTGCTTGTAGCACTGTCTTCTGGCTGAAGGAGCTGATGTGTCTGAAGATTGTTCTTTAGGGGTTTGGATTTAGCTGAAGCAACTTGCCCCACATTGATGTGCAGTTGAGGTTACTTGAGCACTGCTGCTGGGCTGGAGGCTTGGCCAAGGATGGGAGGAGGAGGACCAAGGCAGGCAGGATCTGTCCTTGAACTGCACCTCCCTTTAATCCTCTGTTAGGCTCGAACCACGTGGGAAGAGAAGGAATTAATGAGAGCACCAAACCATCAGAGACCAAGTTAGCAACAGGAATGAGAAGTGTGAGCTTGACATAATTTGCTGAGATAAAGGAAAATTGCAGGCGCTGCGATAACAGTGGCTGTGTGACAGGGGCACAGTGAGGGATGTGACACACTGCTGCCTGTCTCACTTCATAATAGAGGCTTGCACTGAGTTAGCCCAAGGTCTGCAACTCTTCCTGTACTGCCTCAGCATCTTCCCAGCCCCTGGAGCTATTCAGACAACCAAGATGACAGTGAATTTCAGGCAGATCTCCTGCAGCTTTCTTTAGTGAGTTGTCCCTTGTCTGAGCTGCCAGAGCGACTTGACCTAAAAGAAATCAAATTTGAGTCATGGTTTCTTGGGCCCCAAACTCTCTACTTAAAGCAGCAGTCTACTGCAGCACTGGAGGGCAGGAAATCGAGAGGGGTTTAAAGTAACCCCTTAAGTTACTTAAGTGTGTTGTGGAGCCTCTGAAACATTTTATGTTTTTACAATGAAGTGCAACAGGGGATTAATTTCTCGTTCAGCCCTTACTGGGATTTCTGTTTGCCTGTGCCAGGTGACAGGATGAAGTTATCTATCCCAGGAGGTCTTCACTGCACTCAGAGTGATCTGCCTGGATCTTATGGGTGGGGCAGAGAGAAAACAAGTACTTGCTGCACTCTTAAAGCTTTCTGTGATGGAAGCTCACAGTCCTTTCCAGTGGGCTTTGTCTTCACATGGCTGGCTCTCTTTGCAAAGCCACAGTCTGTCTGTCAGTCATTTCTGCCTTTCAAAGCTTTGCTTCAGACAAAAAAAAACAAACCAAAAACCCCAAAAAACTTTAAAAATTCTTGGTAACATTGGATTATTCATCTAACTTTCTCCAGCTATTAAAATGGTAATTCAAAAGCCTTTAACTATTCCCACCTATGTAGCCCCCATGAATGTAGCTTCAAAAATGCTTCCCCCTTTTGAGTCTTGGAGTTAATTATGAGTTGCCTTGTGCTGCTGGCTCAGCTCCTGGTCGAGGCTGTGGTCTTTTACCACAGCCCAGCAGATGACAGAGCAGCTCAGAGAAGAGGGAAGCAGCAGTTGCTGTGCTTCCCTGATCCTGGGCAATAAAGCATGTCACTGGGCTGGTCCCCTGCTGGAATTTATGGCAGCCTGGCTGCTGCTGCCAGGCCTGGCTGCCAGTGGCCACGAGGGCCTGCTGAGAGGGCTGTGGATGAGCAGGGATGAAGCAAGCTGTGGACTTGGCCCTCTCTCCCCTCCTCTTATGCTGGGCTCAGCAGGGTGTATGGAAGCTGCTCTGCCAGCTCTCTGCCATTGGAAAGCCTTCAAGCTTTGGGAGATGTTTCTGAGTCTGGCTCTGCAGCACTGGAACAGGCAGGAATTGCACCTCACCAAGAGTTTGGGACTTCAGGTTCACTGCTGTGGCATGAAACTGTTGGTGCACACAGCTTTTCTGAGCAGGACCAGGGACATGCTAATGTATAGCAATTCCAGTACAATTGCCTTGAATGCCTTCTCCTGTGTGCTGACATTTGAGGGGGTAAAAATACTGATCTGCCTGCATGCTCTAAGCCTAGTTTACATTTTGCAGCTCTAAACAGTAAAGCTCTTGACTGTCACCAGCTTTTTATATCTTGGCTTATAAGGCAGAGGAAAGAGGTGACACAGGTAACAGTATGTTATTGAGGAGAGAAGAATGTTTGATGGTAAAGGGACAATAGCACTCATTTGGTGTAAAATGTCACAGATTGCCTCATATTTAACTTTATGTAGAGATATTGTCCTGGAAGTATTTTAGGTATTACTCAGAACAGTGTCAACTCCAGCAACTGGTTGCATTCAAAATCAGTATTTTGGCTTATTCATTACCATTAAAAGAAAATAGTAATTGTTGTGTCTTGCACCTTCTCTTTTTTTAAATGAAACTTGGCAGGACCAACCTCTCCTTCCTCATGCCAAATTATGCACTATAGAGTTCAGTCCATGAAAATTTATTGTTGCAGTTGATGTAAATTGCATCTAATGGCAAATGAGTCATGGCTGTGCTTACAGCCAGCTTTGTGTTCTAAAGGCACATGCCAGCAGGTTGGGAGCAGAGGCAGAGTAAACTGGGCTTATCTGTTTCCCCTCTCCTGTGACAGTTTTCTTCTCAGTGCTGGGCTGCAGAGCTCCTGGGGTGACACACTTTGCTCAGGTCCCTTCTATTGTGGTTGCAGTGGCTGAAACAACCACTATGGGATGGGGCCAAGGATTGAGGGCTACACATGAGTGTGGATCTGGTCATTCAGCAGGATTTTAAGGATTCCTTATAGTGGGAGCCAACCATCAGGATACAGTTCGTGTAGTTTCCCTGTGCCCCACTGAAAAATTAATTGTGGGGCATGTGGGAACACAGCACTTAAAACTGGGGAGCATCATTTCATTGCCTTGCTGTGCTCCCAAATCTCCTGTAGCTGGATCTTGGCTGTAGTTTTGTCATTGGGATGAGATTTGGTTGTACAGCACCTCATGCCTAGGGCCCAGCCCCAACCTGGAGGGTTGTGATGAAACTCTTGTCTGGTCAAACTGGGAAGCTAAACCAGTTTGGAATGCAGATGAAGAAGGGTTTCTGCCCTGATGTGAAACCTTTCAAGGCTGATGTGGAGAATCCAGCTCTGCACTGGAGTGAGTCCAAACCGCTCTTCCCACTCTGGTTGTGAAGTACGAGGTAAATAAAAACGTAGTGTTATTTTGTGGGAAGGCTCTTGAAGGCTTTAGAAGAGAGGAAGATGACAGCTGTGGAGCAGGAGTGTCCAGAACTACTGTAGCATTTGTTAAGCTATTGACAAGAAAGTTTACTCTAGCCTTCTGTAACTTCATTTAAAATGTGATATAATTATTGTTTACGCTAAAGCTGCTTCCTGTTTCCACTGTAGCAATTACGCCAGAGGCTCACCATTTATTCCCAGTGTATCAGCCCAGGATATGGTCATTACCACATTAATGGGAAGTGCCTTCAAATTGTTACACTTGGCAATAACTGTATCCTGGAGTAACAAACTTCTCGCCATTCAGCTCACAAGTTTATAAGCATCTCCTGATGAAAATAAACAGGAAAGCACAGATTGTCTTTCCCCTGCCCCATTGATTCAGATGCACTTAATTTTAAATATGATTTTAGAGGAGAGCCCCCAAAGATGCTGCTACTGCACCAGTATATGCTAAAAGGAAGGGGTTTGTGCTCACCCAGTGGTCAGGCTGCTCTCTCTTCACCTGATGCTGTTGCAGTGCAGTTACACTGGGGTGGGGAGTGAGAAATTGCTTCCATGAAACAGTGACTCCTCAGTGGAAACAGTGATTGCCCAAACATCTTGCTGCCCCATCAGTTTTGCTGCTCTGGGGTGGAGTGTGCCTGGCTGGGGGTTGAGTGAGGGCCTTTGCAGAGGGCTGGTCACTGTGAGGAAGTGCCACGTGAAGTGGTGATTTAATTCTGTAGTTTGACTTGGATATTTGGCAGTGGCTGTTTTGGCCTCTTGGATTTCAAAATATTGTAACCATGACTTGTTTTAATTTCTTGAACCAGCCTTAAGTATCATATTTACTGAATTTTGTTTCCAATGAGACAATACGTAAATTTTAATTAATCCAAGCTGAAGTTAAGCAGAAAGCAAGCTTCTTGATTTGAGAGGGTTAAGGGCCTGGAGTCCTTTGCTCATTTTTTCTATGGGATTTAATCTGAGTGCTTGTTTCACTACTTCTTGCATTCTGAGCCTGTCCAGCTTGCTCTGCTGTGGTTTGGTGATAGGGAATGCCTGCTGGTTTCTGGCTGCTGTTGCTACACCAGTGAGACCTGCCTGAGTTCTTTTGGATTGTGAAGTGTGTCATAGCTGAGACATCACCCCTAGTTTTGATTAAAATCTTCCCTGGCACTTCCTTCATGGCTCAGTGTGGTCTGTTGTGGGGGCTTGGTGAGCCACATGTGCAGTTCTGCCAGAGGGGAAGTTTGGAAAGGCTGCACAGTCCTGCATGGCCCAGCTTACTGGGGAAATGCTCCAGCATCCTGGGCTGCCTTGGAGTACAGATGGAAGAGGAAATTACTCTTACTCCAGTAAGAGAATTAATAACTTCAACAGGCAACCTCGTGCATGCTCTTCCTTTCCCCATAACCTGGAACTGGCAGGGTCTCGTGCATCCTGGCTGTCACAGGAGAATCAGCTGTGGGTAAACATTTCCAGGACAATTGGAGAGTTTCCTGAATGCCCTGTGTTCCCTCTGAGTTAGTGCTGATGTGCAGGGGGATTCCTGGAGGTGGCTGTGCCTGTGCCAAGCACATTGCAGCTCCTTACCTAGGACACAGCAGACATTGGTGCTGTGTTCTTGTGGCTCCATGTGCTCCTGGGGCTGGATTCCAAGGCATCTTCTACCTAAATATTGGCAGGGAGCTTTTCAATCCCTCCTTGTTATGGACCATGAGCAGTTTGTGGGAGAACAGGGCTCAAGTCAGGTGTGTTTCTCATGGCAATTAGCTCAACAGCACCAATCACATTGGATTTGGCCAATGAGATGCTAAGGGGGGTGGTGTAGCCACCTGCTTAATTCTGCATTTAATCCCTTCAGATCCTTCATGTATTTGAGCATCCACTGGTGCTGTGTTGTCTGCAATGGCTACCAGGTGCTGGTTGCAGGAAGAAAACAAAGATCATCCTTCTGGAAGGGAAAGTCAGCTTCTTGAGGCTATCAGATCTGTATGAAACACTGAAGTTGTGACATGTCTTCATTTTTAAAGCAAATTAGAATTTTCCTGTGTTTTTGCTCTTACACCTGTGCTTCAGACTGGAGTTAGGCTTCAGGATAGGCACTGCTAGCAAGAGTTGGCATGACTTAAAATATCAATTTGAAGGCTAAAGGTGCTGTCAGGTGCAGTTTGCTGTTTGTCTTTAGTGGGACTGTCTTATGGACAGTTTTTGTTCTGCCATGTGCTAGGGAAAAGCCTTGCCATGCCACTGTCCTGCACTGGGTGTTGGGAAGAGTCTGACAAATGCTAGTGCTGGAGAGGATATGTTTAAAGTTATCCTGGCCTGGAACTGGCAGTGGCCCAGCCTCCTCTTCAGAATAGCAAAGCCAGGAAGGAGATTTCCAGGGCCTGACTGGGGCTCTTTGGCCAGGCCATCACACCAGTTCTGTTCTCATGATGCACTAGGGAGGAGAGGAAAAAATAGCTTTGGACTCCTTTCTGTATGTGAAAGGATTTGGAATGTTTGCCAAAGGCAGTGGAGGGAAAATCTGCTGGTTTTGGGGTTGTTTTTCTCTTTTTGCTCCTGTTCCACATGGGTTCCTGGACAGTGCGAGCTTAGCAGCTGTGCTGAGGAACCAGGGGTGTCAACTATGAAGTGCTTCTCTTGGCTTGGCATGTGGAGCAGCCTGTGAAAATAAACTGCAAAACTTCAAAGTGCTTGCAGTGAAAGTAGTGGTCCTCTCAAGGATGGAGCAGTGTTGCTGTTAACCTGAAAACCAGAGCTTTTGGCTTGAAAGAGGGTGGTACAAAGCATTCATAGGACATGCTGGATATTCTTGTGTTTGTTCATTAAAAGAAACAAACCAGGGAGACTTTTTTTCACTGACCAGGCTCATTAAGCCAGGAGCAAACAATATTTTTCTGCTCTCTGGATTTTCACCAGTGTGTGGGGCTAAACTGATTTCCTGAGGAAGCATGGGAACTTCTCCAGGCTGGAGAGCAGTGAGATGTGGGGCTGGGGGAGAACCAGATCAACTCACTGTCTCTTGAAGTCCTTCCCCCTAAAGGTGTTCATGAGTGTCTGACCAATGCTAGGTTCACTTTTCACCTTTTTAGCTGACTCTTCAGAACCTGGGACAAACCACTTTCCTTGCGTTTTTAAGGGTACCTTCTGCAAAGCTTTAATCTTTCTTCTCTGGGTGTAGTACCTAAAATATAAATCATACAAATACTACTTAGTGCCTGTCTACTGAAGTTACAATTAAGTCCCTATTTTGTGCATGATTTGAGGCAAGAAATACTAGCATAAGAAACAAAGTAGAAGAAATAATAACCTTTTAATGTATTTTTGTTGGTTGAAGTAAAGATTTAATTACTTCTACTTATTATTGCTTTATCTTTCTGCAGGGATGTGAAAGCAGGAAATATTCTTCTTGGAGAAGATGGCTCAGTGCAAATTGCAGGTAACTTTCCTGGTAGCTGTGTGTAAACTTTAGGCATAACTGCATATCCACAGAAATAGCTTTTTGATCAAGGAGAAACCTGCATAAAAACATTAGCTTCAGAAAGCCCCCCAGTTCATAAAACAAACAAAAAATCCCAAACAATAAACAAACCACAATCCAAAATGAAAAGCCAACCCAGAGTTTATTAGATCTTGTTATCTTAAAATACTATTACTTGGAATAATGACAATCAGCAGGTATAAATCATTTGATTGTGAAGTCCTCAGAATCAATAGATCAGATAAAGTTCTTGGCATAAGCTAGTCAGATTTTTACATCAGCAAGTTGATGGGCTTGCAAGTGGAGTGCACAGACCTCACCTATTTATCACTGATGTGTGAGGTGGTTTTCCACAGCTCTCTGGTGAAGGGTGGACAGATCCATCAGAAGGAAATGGGCATATCTGATGGTGAAAGTCATTTAAGCAAAGATCAGCTGGTCAGACTGCTCCTGTGGATGCTCCCTGCTCTGCTTCAGTTGAGCTGGATGGCAGAGAGGGTGTTCCAGTGGCTGCCCTGGCCCAGCCCAAACTGGGGTGAGCTGTAAGTCATGGAAGCAATCATGCAAAGCAAAACTGTCAAGACAGTTGCTTTAGCTAATACAGATGTGCCTGGAAATGTCTGCTGCAGTCACTGCTGACATGAGCTGCAGTAGCAGAGCTGTGCTGGAAACAGTCCTGGGTGGGGATAGACCATGGGGAAAAGGGCATTGTGTGGAGTGTTATACCCCTGATCCTCTTATGATATTTTATTTCATACATGTTCCTACAGACCTCACTCTTTTTTCTAGAAAGCAAGAATTATGCCCCATCCCTGAAAACATTCAAGGTTGGATAGGACTCTGAACAACCTGTTTTGATTGAAGGTATCCTGGCCCATGGCAGGGGCTTGGACAAGATGGCCATTAAAGGCCCCTTCCAACCCAAACTCATCTGTGCTTTTTATTATTATTGCAGACTTAAGTAAGCCAAGATTTTCAGAGAGTACACTTAGAGCCAGTGTTATTTGTTTTTTCCTTCTCTTCCCAGTGTGCTGTTTTGTTATCCTGAGTACAATTTTTCTGCAATTCACCTTTCCCTCAGTGCTGTGTTCTTCCCCTGGATCTTGTAGTGCCTTTCCAGGCCTAGTGCCACCTCTAGCTGGGGGGCAGAGCTTGTGTCCTGTCCTGCCAGCTTGGCAAACATCCCTGTACATGTGTAACATTTGCAGTCCCATATTTAATTGGGAAGAGCCGTATCTGTGAGTGACAAGGTCTCTTCTTTAGTGCCCTGTCCTGCTGCTGGAGTCACAGCAGAGTGCTGGGAGTTTAGGGATGAGGCAGTGACTGTTGTGTGAGGGAGAAGTGCCTGTAGCATTGTTTATTTGTTTGGAATATCTATGCCTAGCTTTGCATCTTGGAATGAAAGGTGTGGGTTTTCCACCAGGAAGTTGCAATGAAGTTTTTTATAGGTAGCTCTCCTCTCTGCCAAGGACAATAGGCCATTTTACAGGACATAACACCTATTTCTGTTGAAAACATGAAGTATCTTTGTTTTCTTTTTTACGTCTCCTGGTTCCCTTAATGCCTGCTGTTATATTTCTAATGAGATGTAAATAATTCAGTTATGTGGCAGCTGATGGCAAGTGGGGAGTGGCTTCTAAAGTGCTCAAAGGAGCAGACTTTATAGTGACATTCTACAGTTTTTTCCATTATGGGACCAAGATAAAACACGTTGGATTTGTAATTGCATGGAGCTTTTGATGCTGTTTTAGGAGAGGCTGCAGAAAGCTGTAACTCCAAGTGTTTCTGCCAGCCTAAAGAAGAGCTGCTTGTGCTTCTCTTCCACAAGGCTGTCAGGGCTTGGCTCTTTTGTATTTTTGTACTGGCAATGGGTACCTGGTTGTTTCTTTTTTTTCTGCTGAAAAATATTTAGTTGGTCAATAGATTTAAGATTGACTGGTCTTAGCTCTGTGCATTTCAGAGGATTTATTTTGTCTGTAATTGTACAACCTAGACTGAACTACTTGTGGTTTATATGTACAATGCTGAAATGATGAAATTCATCTCTCTGCATATCCTGTGAAAGCAGCACTGGGAGATGTGCATGGTTCCCTCTTTACAAATTCTTTCTCTGAACACGCAGGAGGACCAACCCTGCCACCTTTCATCAACCACAGCAGGGCCACTAAACCAAGGTCAGAGGGTTCACTGCAGTGGCAGGAAGCACTTTCGTTTCTGTGGAGGCAGCTGATGACTTGAAAGAAATGAAAATAAATGAATGAATAATAGAGAAGAGCCTGACCTGGTCATAACATGAGATTTTGGTTCTTGTGGGAATTTCTGACACTTAAGCTTCCTTGCCTCCTGACCCAGGATGAAGTAGCAGAATTCCTGGGGAATTTTTTGAGGAGGAAAAAATGCTGGAAGCAAACCAATCCCAATAAAATGAGATTTGTTTCAGCGAGATCAAAGCACTTGTCTTTGACAATAATATTAATGCATACTATGAATAATTCTCTTGATTGTTGAGTGCTTCAATTATGAGCTGAATGACATCACTTTGTTCCCATGAAACAAACGGCTCTTAAGTTTCGCTGGAAAGTTACACCACGAGATAAAAAACAAAAGATTGATCAGCTGTGGAATGTAGCCTGAGGGTTGGAGTGAATGGGGCACCTCCCTGCAAGGAGCTGGTTTGGTGTACATGAAAAATTTAAATCATGTAGCAGGGAAGAAAGACTTCCATTCTTCTATAATGACCCCTTCCCTTCTGGCACTCCTCTATCCAAACTGCCTGTGAACAGTTGTTAAGAAGGTCTTATTCAATCTTTGGCTTTTGTGACCTTGTGTTCCTGTCGTTTCCTACTGCTTGACACAATTCCTGTTCCTTGTCCCAGATGAAATGTAATTCTCAAACGTAAATAAGCAATGTACATCTCAATCTGGAAATCCTTGGAGGGGAAAAAAGCCAAGCTGCATTTGAGATTGAGTGGTGGAAACCTCACTGCGGGACTGAACCTCCACAACGTGTCACAAGTGAATTTAATTGCTTGAAACTTTCACTGTATGGAATTTGTGGCAGTAATTTTGCTGCAGTATTACGCAGTTCTAACCAGTTAAAATTAAAGTCTCTTTTGTGAATTTTGAGCTGTGCAATTCTGTTGAGGCTGAACAGAAAAAGCAACTTGATGAAGGTGTGTCAGACATTTCTCAGGTTCTGTTTGTAACCCGGAATTGGTGTTTGTGCATATGGGAAAAGCCACTGTGGGAGCACTGAAGGTTGAGGTGGCTGCAGGTAAAGAGATGGAGAGATCTGTGAGCTTGGGGGCATCTGCTGGAAGTGGGAATTCTAAAAATTCCTCTAATGGCTTGCACAAATGCCCGGCTTGAAAATCTTCCCCAAGTCTTATTTTTACTCATGACTCTATTTTTAACTTTGTTGCTCCTTTGGCTTTCAAAAAGTGCATCCACTGAACCAAAGAGAAAATTGCCTTTTACAGCTCCAGCTGACCAGCGAGACCTAAAGGGAGGCAGTTTGCTTCTGTCTTAACATTTCTCTTTGTATCCCCAAGGGCACTGGCTTGGGCTTGTGGCTTGGCATCGAGTTTCTGGAGCCTGTTACAATTCAGAGTGTTGCTTTCTCAGTTTGAAGTGTTCTCCTTCACACTGGATTAATCTGTCTTCTGGAGGGAGCAGGACTCTTTCCCAGATACCATTGTTCTGGGCTGTGCTGACGGTGGTTGCAATGTAAATGGAGATAGCCATGTTCTTTTGTGTTCCAGCCTCTTCATGGCAATTACTTCATTTCTTTTAATCAAAGCACGAAACCTCTTTGCCCTGGCGTTTATCAGCTCCCTGGAGTCTAAAAGTGCACGGATAAAAACACTCTGTCAACATAAAACTGCATTGGCACCAGTATTGATGCATAAACCGGGAGATGGCTTCTCACAGTGAGCAAGGCTTTGCATTTGTCAGTTTATTTAATTATGTAGGACCTATAAATTACTGTGAAATGAAGTGAACATCTTGATAGACTGGGAAGGGATGGGAGACATAGAGGAGAAGCTCTCTCGGGTTGCATGAGACTGACTCAGTGTGAGCCACTCTCCAGCCATGGCATGACGTGAGCATCCTACTGAGACTGAATGCAGACAAAATTTTTTTTTTCCCCAGATTTTATCCACTGGGATATTAAATAATGCTGTCACCCACCCCTCTGAGATTGAATGTGATGATACAAGTGTCTGCTGAAGGCTGAGAGCCACTCATCCCCCCATGTGTGGGTTTTGTGGTTGTGGAGACAATAACGATCTCTTCAGCATTTAGAACCAGAGGATTCTCAATGCGCGCTCCCGAGAGGTGCCCGCAGTGTCAGCCATGGCCTGGGCAGGCCTTGTTGCCAAGCAGTTGAAGTAGATTGAGATTTCACTAAGTCGTTCAGGACTTGCTAATTGATCCTGGGCAAATTGCCTAACCCCTCTCTCTTTATCTATTTATAAAACGGGGATAGTTAAGGCCAGGCAAAACTTGTGTAACTGAATTTGTGTAACTTTCCACAAATCCATGCCAGCTTGTCACTGGTTCGCTGTGTTCCTGACTGCTCTTAATTCATTGCACTAAAATAGCGCTCTACATAAACATCGAGCTATGATGCAGGCAGTGTCATTCCCCACTTTCCCTAAGGAAACTCTAACTTTGGGAGATTAAATTGCCTGAACAAGGGGCAAGGCACAAATCTAACTCGGGAGGGAGTGTTGGTTGCAGGGCTCACTTGAGGAGCCTGCATTGTATCATGAACACCTTAGAGCCTCTTCTCCCTTTCAAAAAAAGGATCAAAAGTATTCTTCTCTGTGGTTGGAGACTTTAAGGGCCTCTCCTGCAGCACCGAGTTGTGAAATAACTTTTTCTTTGTGTCACTTGTACTATCTGTGATTCCTGAGGAGATGTTGCACTGTTTGATTGTTGAAACCGCTTGTGAACCTCTCTGAGGGTGGTGGGTGGCGTCACCCAGCCTGGGCTTTGTCATCCTGAAGTTACTTTGTGAAGTAGGAGGACAAGTGTGCGTTTACAGATCCAATACCACTATGCATCCATCCAGACTTTAAAAGGAAAGAAGCCTTTGATTCTTGCTCTCCACTAATCTTCCTTTTATCTGGTGTCCTACCACCTGCTGCGTTCTCAGCACAAAATTGCTATTTATCACTGCCTTCCTCTTCTTGCTGCCAGGTTCATTCATCTTCAGTGCTGTAAAAAGCTTTAAGGTTTGCAGGAAAGCACTAAGTATAACTGCAGATATTTTTCTGATGAACAGCTAAACAAGAAGGAAGGTGACCAGTGGAAAAAGCACCTAGTGGTGTCTTCTGAAACGCTTTTTGTTTCAAGACTTCTCAAAGTGATTTTGAAATCAAGATTGAATTATTCTGTTTTTCTGCCCCTGTTGAGGTTGGAAACTTCATTTAGGGTCTGATTCAAGCACTCCAAACTCTGTAGGAGCCCTTCTGATATCCCAGGTTTTGGTCCTTGCTCTTAGTGCACATTCTTTCTTTCCCTTCTATGTACCTTGTAGGTAGCTACATGCAGTGGCAGGTACATGGGATTTTTAGGATTTGGGTCATGTTACAATATGAGAGGGCCAAGGAGAGATTATTTTTAATAGCTGACTCCTAGATTTGGAAAGAACAATCTAGGATGTGATAGAAATGTAACTTCCTGAGAGACACACCTGCAGTGGTACCTGTTGTGATGTGGTCCTTCTGCAGCATTTTCCTGTTGCTGAGTTGTTGGTACTGGCTCTTCCTTTTCAGCTTCTACATTTCCTGAGTAGCCAGAGTAGTTTTTAAGTTTCACAATTTGGATACCTTATTACCAGAGATTGTTGCCTCATGGCATGCTTTTTCAAACGCTACTCTGCAACTTCTATGCCACTGTAGAGTGCCCTGTAGGGTATGTGGTTTGCAACATGTGTTTCTTCTGGAAGAGACAAAATTTGTGGGGTTTTGTGCAGAGCCGGCATCAGCAGAATTGACATTCCCATTCTGGATTGGTTTTGCTGTGATATGGGAGTCTGCAGATACACGTTTTTATGGGTTTGGGTTTTTTTAGCCATCTTTGGTTTAAATGACTGAAACAGCTCCCAATAGATTTGGAGCTTTTGTTCTCTACATTGCTTCAGAAAAACGGAGGGGGAAAAAAAAAGCTCCCACCACTTGCATGCAGACACCCTGAAGACTGATATTTGCTATCAGGATGTTGGAAGTCTGCAGTTTTTGGGCTCCTCTAGGAGATTGCCAGTCGGTGGATCCCCAGCAGTGGTGGTTACTGGCACTGCAAGCCGGGTCCAGCCGTTTCCAATTCCTGCCTGACTCTGGTGATTCAGTCCTTTCCAGTTACCACTGTAGCGAGCCAATGTAAACTATGAGCTGCCAAGGAAGAGTACAAATGTGTAAACACTTCGGAGCTATCCTCAATTTCATGGGTTTTCACACTTTCTAGAGTTAAATTCATTTGTAATAACCTAGTTCTGTTTTAACCTTTCTGGGGGTGGAGAGCTGAGGTGCAGATGGTCCCAACTGCTCAGAAGTAGGAATTGAACCCGGACTTGTGGTTGGGGTTGTGTTTTATTGCTTTGCAGATATTTCCTGAGAGCAGGCACATTCTTATCAGAATAGCTGGGGCTTGGATAAAGTTAGTAAGATGACATTTGAGAAGATGGTCTCCAAGTCATTCCTTACCAGGGGAGTAGCACAGGCTGTTTGAGCCTGTTTTAACCCACTGGAAATGAGGGGAATTAATTGGGAAAACATTAAATAAATCAACCGTGTAATGAAATAAACTTTAATTCCATTTAAGCTTTCTTCAGATGGCAGATGTAGGGGCCTGATTTCCATCTGGAATTTATAAACCCATGTTTGATGTGAGATGTGGTGAATTCTGTGTGAAGGACTTGTGTTTTTACTGCTGGAATGCTTTTGCTTTGAATGGCATTTCCTTTCCTCTCAAAATGACTGCATGGAAACTTGAGGTAAGATAATATGAGCAAGTTCAAATACAGCACATCACAATAAAATGCTGATGGCTCTTGGACAAGTTTCTGTTAGTATTATCTTATTTAAAAGAACTTCTAATTGCTCTTGTGTTTAGAACAATAGATCTTGGGAGACTTCCTGTAATGAGCAGTGAAAGGCAACTTTACTCAGTCTGTTAGGGAGCTGCTGCAGTTTCTAAGAAAAGCAACGATGGTGGATACTCCCATGGAAGATCTCAAAGCAAAAAATCACTCTTGCAAGACTGTGGGTTTCCAGAAGATTCAGACTGCAGTACTGATGTGGACAGTGTTCCACCTAGGTGTGCTAAGACTTCAAGTGTGACAGGAAGCTAAGATGCCTTTGGGAACAGGAAAAGAATGGGACAGCACATCTGGAAGAGCTAAATCCTGATGATAGGCTTTTGTTAGTGCTGGCTGTAGCTCTGTTATTTCTATTCAACTTTCTTTAATGTCTCCTTGCAGTTACCCACATCTAGTACTTCAGTGAGCATTAGGTTCCTGTCCTGGAAATCTCTAACTGAAGTGAGCTGGAAGCTTTCAGCATCTTCTGAGTGATTACTTCAGAGGTGTTTCTCAGATATTGAAATTCTAATGAGAAGTGACTCATTGCACTTCTGGTGTGATGCAGAGGGAACTTGGGACAGTCTTCATATGGATACCATGACCTACAAATTATAAGGAGGGATCTTATGTTGCATTTAATTCTTCCATTTAGCATCCTTAAGCCATGGAATAACTCTGACTCCTCTGGCCACAGAGGCAAAGGCTTTTACATTTTGCATTATCAACAGAGTTTCAGGAATTTTCAAACCAGTTTGTGATCAGTAGTGTTCTTGTTTTATGTTAAATAGCCCTGGAATGTCAGAGATTTACCCTCCAAGTCTATCATCAATCTGAAAAATGGCATTTGAGACTTTGACTGCTTGTATGGTGTTTTAAAAAAAATAAAAATTGTGTGTGGATAAAGTTATGGGGAACTGAGTTCTATATGGAGTTATAGGCCCATTACAGGCCTGTAATTCAGCAATACATGAATAGTTTGGAGCAGATTGGGAAGAAATACTTACAGTTCTCTGTTAAGTTTCCCTGTCACTTGATTTTTATTTTTTTTTCTCCAAACAAAGTGCCATCCTCTCTTGAATGGATTGCCAGATCTTTCATAATGCTCTCCTCTGAACAAACATACTTTATCCCACTGCTATCCCTGTATGCTGCTGCTGGTAACAGGTTCTGTTTTCCATGCCATTCTTAATTGCATAAAACATGAGGAGACAGCATAGTTTTAATGTAAAGGAGTGATTTATTGTAAGAAATGCCATTACCAGTGAGTGCAAAGGGCATCCATGAGCATCCTGGTTTGTGGAAGGTGTTTCAGGTGGGGTGATGCTGTGCAGAGTGTGAATCACTGTCTGTGAGGCTTCCCTGGGATGCTTGGGCTGGTTTGTGACATGTTCAGTATTGTCAGGAACCAGTCCGAGGTCCTGTTAAAGCACTGAGCATTTCAGCCATGGAGAATTGTCAAATAAAGCATATTCTGGTAATAAAAAAATCCAGAATAAGGGACTGATACCTCAGTTAGGACACTTGAATGTTTACAAGGGACTTTTTCTGCACCCAGCTTGATTGCTGTGGATGTTACAGGATGCTGCTGGAGGGTCAGTACAGTTATATATGTGTTATGTGTATGCAAATGTAAATACAGCTCTGGCTGGCAGGCAGGTTTGTACAGCAGCAGGGCTGCTGGGGGAGTGTGGGCAGGCTCTAATGTGACCAGTGGGCTGTAATGGAAAGTGGAATTTTCCTCTCTGCTGGCCAGGGCTGAAAGCTCTGCTGTCCCCAGGAATTGAATGGCGAACTGCTGAATGGCAGTTCATGTACCAGCACTCTTAGCTAACTGTTGATCATTCCTCCTTTATTAGGAAACCCCTCAGGCGTGACTGCATGGTCTGGTACTTAATAGGAGGCTGGGAATATGAGGGGAGAGAAGGGACAGCCCTTCACTTTGCTCTGGATATGTTCCTAATAAATTCTGCTTTTGTTTTCTTTTCAGACTTTGGTGTTAGTGCGTTCCTGGCCACTGGTGGTGACATTACCAGGAATAAGGTCAGGAAAACCTTTGTGGGCACACCTTGCTGGATGGCACCAGAAGTTATGGAACAGGTGAATTGTTTTTCCCAGGGTCCTCTGATCTGATCTGCACCTGGAATTCCCTGTTGTCAGCAATAGCTGTATTTATTTTATAAGGTGATACTATATCATTTTATAAAATGATAATTCAACATCCTGAAGGGTTTTCTGAAAAATCACAGGATTTTCTTTGACTTGCCTATTGCAGCCAGACTCTGCAGTACTGGGGAATGTTAAGTGTTCAGTAGATTTTTGCCCCTTTGCTTCCCTTTGAGCTCCTGCCTAAGGTGAGGGTGAGACAGCTCAGTTTTTGCATAAAGGAGATTAACCTGCCCCTCCCTTTTTCATGAATGTGAATATAAATAGTTTCACACGTGGTAGATATGCACATAGCTCAGTGCTCTTCTGCCTCTGCAAACATAAGAATTTGGGGTAGTTAGTTGTGACATGTCAGAGTGGGGAGTTAATTCAGTATAATAACATGCATTTGACTTCATTCAGGTTTTTAACTTCTCTTGGCTTGTGAGTATCTGAATGCTGAGGAATGCTTGCATCTCCCTCTTCTTCCTCTGCTCTTTTGGCTTACTAAAAGATGTCATACTTCTTCCCCTTGCATGGAGAAATGTTACTTTTTGTCCTCCACTGCTTCTAGACTAAGCCACAGAAGCTTTGTCCGTGTGACTTCTGATGAAAGACACCTGGAAACTTTGTGTAATGTAAAATTACTGCCCATTTCTGAGCAAGAATCACAGAGAAAATTCCACCACAGTCTTACCAAGGCATTGGCAGTAGCTGTTGATGGCATTAATGTTCACTGCCATGAACATTCTGAAAATTATCCCTCATCTCCTTAAAATCTGTTTGACAGAGGCCTGGGTTTCTGTCAGGTGTGCTAATCAGAAATATAACTGGCTATAAATGGGTTTCTGGTATTCTTTCCTAATTTTTTAAACAAAAATATTTAAGGATTTGTTTTATTTAAGTAAATCCACCTTGATAAGATTCTCCTTGCTATTGTTTCCAGTAAAATATTTTGAGGCTTGGGAGGATCTTGAATAAGACCTCCATGTATATCTGTATCTTAAATCAAATGCAGCTAAACACAAGTGCACTGAAGTGCGTTTTTTCCAGTATCTAAAACTCCCTGAGGAGTGGAGATAATTTTGGAGTAGCTTAAATATATTATTGATGAAAGGCTTGTTCAGTGTTTGGCCTTTTCAGTGGCTCCCCATGGTGGCACTGAGGGGCTGGTGCATTCCAGCACTGCTGCAGCCTCCTCAGAGTGCAGGTCTAACAGGGCACAACAAAGCCACAGTTTCAAAGGCAGGGTTGTCTTTGCAAACTGTGATTCTGAACTGCTTCACTGTCATATTCTTCTGGATTTTTTAATTTAATGCTGAGTTAAAATAAATGAAAATAGAGTATTTGATCTAGGCCTGTGTGTTGTGCCCAGGGCTCAGTAGCCTGGCCAGGACCTAATGATGCTGCTCCGGGCTCTTTGTAGCTGCAATCCTCAGGACAAAAGGGACAAACACCTTAAGGAGGGAGCTAAAAATGGGAAATAAAGGTTTCAGTGACAAAGTGAGGGGTGGTTCCCCATAAGTGTGTTTCCAAAGGAGGTCAGTTTTTTATGGAGTGCAGTACCTCCCCCAAGGCTGTGCACATTTAACTAGTTGCTGATACCATGTTAAAGCAATGTTTGGGCTGCTGATGTGAAATCCTTCAACGTCCATGAGATGATCTTGCTGCCTTCCAGCAGGTGTCACTCTGAGCCACTGGATCCAACTGGGAAGAGGGACAGAGGGCTTGCTCTAGGCTGGCCTTTCACATGCAGATATTATCGACCCAATTCCATCTGGTTTATTTCAGCACCATTTAATTCCTTCAGAATGTTAATGTTTGATTGCTCAACATTGTCTTTTAATGTATAGTCACTTGAAGGATTTATGGCAAAAAGAAGTTGATGAGAAAAATAAATGTTGTTGATATAAACTAACTGCAGGGAGGTGACTAATGTATTGGACAGATGTCAAGATGAACTTCTGCAGACAGTTTTGAGCTTTATGGCTTCCACTTGCAAGCAGGATTATGTAAAATAATGAAAGAACTCTCACACTAAGCAGTTAAAATCTTGTCAGGAAATGGGGAGTTGTGCAGTGTATTGGTGTGCTGCAAGAGTAACTGGAAGATAGAGCTAAGAAATGCTGAAAAGTTATTCTCAAAACCTAAAAATAGTGTGAGAAGACAAAACCCCACCCTTACAGTGTCTTTCTTCTTGTCCTGTGCTCTTTTAAATGTTGCTAGATATCTGTCCTTGTCTATTTAACTGACTTGAAATTTGTTCAAAGTCATGACATCCATAAACTGAGGCACTTCAAGAAACATTTCAGACTTTTAGGGCTCATGAAAATTGTGCTTACAGAGTGGAAGAAATCAGTGCAAGATATAAATTTCTGTCTCTATAACAAGTTTCAGTCCAACTCTACTATTACATGACAAAGAGTGCAGGAGGGGTTTTTGTTAGTTTGCCAAGATTCAAGATCATCTTTAAGGTAGCTTGAGGGATGCTTTTTGGCTGCATTACAAGGAGTGTCTTTCTGAAGCTTGTTAGGTTAGCTGAGCACAGTACCCCTGTTAGCTCTGCTCTCATTCAATTTTCATTTTTCCATAGTGTAGTGAGAAGAAACACAAACCATCCTAATCAACCAAAATGCTTTGATTTTCAGAGGTGCTCTTGAAGTTAGTACATAATGTCTCTCCCCTGCAGCAGAGAAAGCAAGTGCCAAAATATTACCTAATGATAATGAGGAAGTAACCGCTTTGGCATATGAAATATTTTTTCCTGTGCAGGAGGGGAAGTAAATGCTATAAATTTTCTTGAACAAGCCTGTGTTTAATGTCAAGTGCAGAAGCTTCTGTTAATTAGTGGAGGGAAACATTAGTCTGCAGGCAGGAATGAGGGGCTTTTTCTGGGCTGGTGTGTCATGTAGTTCCAGGATGGAGCATACTTGCAGTCAGGTTGATTAAGAGGTTGACTAAAAGTGTAGTGAGGCGGGTGTCCCAAGGGATAACAATCCATCTCTTAACTATGAGAGTTTTATTACACTGTGTAATGATTCTCTGTGTCTGTGTGTAGAAGTCAGAGCCTGGATTAGCCCAGTGCCCCTTTATGTCTCTAGTGGGGTTTATGGCAGAGCCAGTCCTGGTTGTACACTGCACAACCATGATTTTCACCAGACTGTGACTTCTAAAACACCTCCTTGAAGGTCTGAGGAGCTGGGGGGAGAGAAGGGAGCAAGTGTTGTTTCCATCTCTGTAGTGCTGGTCTTTCCAAATTCGTGGGGAAAGGGTGTGTGAAAGGGATGGTAGTGTAGGACAGCAAGAGGCACGTGGTAACTTCCTCTAATATTTTTCAGGTCAGAGGATATGATTTCAAGGCAGACATCTGGAGCTTTGGGATCACTGCTATTGAACTGGCCACGGGAGCAGCTCCTTACCATAAATACCCACCGATGAAGGTGAGCAGATCTCCAGATATTTGTGAGGGATCAGTGTGTTCTGTGGATGTTTCCAAGAATTTGGCTAGCATGATGCACACAAGAGTTTGTCCTCTCAACTTAGCATGTTGCATAGAAGAGTTTGTCCTTTCAACCTGCACTTGTGGATCACGATGTTCTTGGATGTATCTTGAGTCACCTTTTAAAAATACGCCACTTCATCAGCATTATCTGAAACTGCAGTTTTTATTTAGATCCTGAGTCTCACCATTCTTAAGGCAAGTGCTGTGTGTTTTAAACCTCTGAAGTCAGCAGATGCTTTTAGGGTTGTAAATAATGATCTAGAATGCCTTATGGGCACCCAGTGACACTTGGCTAGCCATTCTTTCTCCTGAACTGATAATCCTTCTTAATGCCTCTCAGACGTTCTTGTGATACCTCTCATGTTACCAGTTATCCAAAAGAATGTTTAATTTTGTTTAACATTGACAATCCTGTCAATCACTGATCCAGTTCAAAGTACCACATCAGTATGAAACTGTGGTATTGGCAACTATACCACATTTATTTTATTAAGATTGAAATGAAAGAAATGTTTTTATTTAAACTTTGACACATCAAAATTCTTTTTCAAATATCTCGAACCTTAGATCACCTTATAAGTTTGGCTAACTCTGTTTCCTGACTCTGGAACCTGGAGCTGCTTCTAATATGCTGTTCTTTCAGGGGGAGGGTACATTTCAAAGTTAAGAGTTGACACCCATCAGTTGAGGTCTGAAGCATCCTGTCCTTCTAATGAGCTTTGACATCTTTTTCCTTATCCCCTTTGTGATATCTGATGAGGCCTTGCCTTGATCATGAGGCTTTAAGGCCTTTTGCCCCCCCCTTGAAGATCTCAGTTCTCCTCCTGTTGGTCCTTTGGATCAAATAGGGAACTGTGGAGAGCCTGTTCTACCCCCAGGGTGTCCCTGTGCATGGCAGGGGGATTGGAATTAAATGAGCTTTAAGGTCCTTTCTATCTCAAACCATTTAATGACACTGTGGGAAAACTTCCATTTTTTTAAGTCTTAACTGCTGAAGTGCTGTGGGAATTGGGTGTCACTTCTTCAGGACCTGGGTGTATCCCCTCCCACATGACAATTACAATGGCATTTGGAAATCCAGTTACACCTAACTCAGAACAGGCACATCCATGCCAAATGGATGGCCTTTGCACGGGTTTAACTGTTGTAGAACAGAATTACTTTGAAGAATTGTCATCTATGTGCAGAGACTGTTGAGAGGCTGAGTAGTTCAGGAATGCCATTAAATTTCCTACAGTACCAGTGGCTGAGGCAGAGCAAAGAGCAGTTCAGGGGAAAGTGCTGCTGATTATATGCTGCTGGTTTCCTTGATATTTCCTTCTGGACTGTGATTATTGGTAGCATTTTGCAGCAGCTTCTACAAGTTGTACTTCTGTTTGCTGTGGTTTGAATGCATGGGATGAAGCTTTGAATACCAACATCACCTATTTAGTACCAACAGCACCTACTTAGTGCTGTCATATGCTAGATAGAATTGAGGCCCCAGTTCTGTGAGATTTGGGTTCCAGTCATGCAGCCTGCAAAGAAGACTTCTCTGGTTTATTTATTGAATGTAATCGTATTGCACTGTGGATTATTTTTGTTAGGC
The DNA here is from genome assembly GCA_013400255.1 of Sitta europaea. Classification (NCBI taxonomy): domain Eukaryota; kingdom Metazoa; phylum Chordata; class Aves; order Passeriformes; family Sittidae; genus Sitta; species Sitta europaea. The sequence continues at coordinate 32,894 of VXBS01003887.1, read as the reverse complement.
AGCAAAATTACTCGTGCATTAAGTGACCCTTCAAGGAGTGGGGAAGAAAGCAGGGAATTCTGTCATGGGCTGTATAATTTCAGCTAGATTGATGGGCTTTTGCTGCCCTAAGCAATATAGCTCTTGGAAGCTATTTAAATGTGCTATGTGCTGTTTCCTTTTCCAAAAATAGATGTTCATCTGTATGTAGGTGACAAGTGGAAATGGAAGTGAGTAATTTTCTTCCTTTCCTTCAGAATATTTAAGTGATGTGAGGGAAAGAACCAGTTTGGCTTGATGGGTGCTTATGTGAGCAGTGTCTTCATCTGCTGTCACATTGGTACATGGAAGTGAACTCGTGTATTTTTTTGTTGCCCCTCTGTCTTTAATTCGATTTCTAGCTAAGAAATACCTCAGGGAGGTACATTGAATCAAAAGCCTTGCACAGCTGCTCATCTTGAATGAGGAAAGCTGGTAGAAGTTCTGCTCTGCTTGCACTTTTAATCCTACCAAACAGACCTGAAAACACATTCCAGCTTTGTGTTTGGCCCATAGACTGCTGTTTGGGCCCAGAGATGGGATGGAAAGCATTAACTTAAATTGTGGGTCTTGGTTGTTAACATATCCATGTTGACTCAGACACTTGGTGAAAGTGCTTGTCTAAAATACTTTTTCCCCAAGATCTGTCTCTCTAACAAAGCCCAAGGAAAATCTCATTGCCATTAGCAATAATTATTTCAGGTTTTAATGCTGACACTACAAAACGATCCTCCATCTTTGGAAACTGGTGTGCAAGATAAGGAGATGCTGAAGAAATATGGGAAATCATTTAGGAAGATGATTTCATCGTGCCTACAAAAAGACCCTGAAAAAAGGTAAGAATGGATCACATCAAAATAAACTAAGACAATCAAGCAAACAAAAAAACCCCAAACTCCAACATCATTATGTTCCCTATGTTTTGAAGTTGGAATACTCTTTGCCCCTCCAACCTTTCAGTCACAAGGAATACACAATCTTGCTGTGTGGTAGCAAATTCTCTTGGCTGTCCTTGTTTTTATGGATAAAAGTCTGGCGCTGTGCCTGGCCAGGGCACACATATTCCATTTGGGTTAATGAGAGTGCATCCCAGTCCACTGCCTGGGTAGGGCCATTCTCCCTTGGCCACCTCCAGCAGGTGACTTCAGTTCATGTTTTGTTCCCAGTCAAAACTGCTTTGTGTTTACGAATCAGAAATTACAGGTTGGGTAATACGTGTTTACTTGCAAAACTACATAAATAAACTTTTTAAAATTTGCCAGTGCGGAGAAGGCCATTAGTGTAGTTTTGACTTGTTTAATTATATGTAATATTTGGTTTGGATGGGAAATCAGGAAAAACACTGGCAAATTTTACCAACATGTTTTCATCAATACAGATTGCTTAAGTGACCTGACGACACTTTCAGTCTTCCTTCATCAGTATCTTGACTACTCAGTGACGTAGGAAGTATTACCAAGGGGATGGTGTGTGTGCTGTGCCATTTTTAATACCTCTTAGGTTGTTTTTCTTTTCCTCCTCAGTAAGCAGACTTAATTCTGGAAAGGAAAAAGTGCTTTTATAAAATAATAATAATGAAGACATTTTTCAGTTCCCTCTTGTGTCAGGTCCCGGAACACAGGCTTCTCACGCACTGTGCAATGAGTCTCTTTTCTAACAAGCACTGCACTTGAAATGCTTAATGAATCCAGTGGAGTGCTTGATAAAAGTTGATAGCTGGTTTTTTTCACCTTTCTGAAGCATATCCTATCCTTGCAGGTTAGGAATTGTGCTGATCAGATTTTACATAATCTCTGAATTGTGGCACACCCCTTCTCTCTCCTCAAGCACTTCTGACAGCCACTGGCATCATCCTGACTGTGGAAGCAGGAGGTTGGCATATTGCATGGGAAGAGAATTTAGTGCAATTGCTTTTTCATTATCTTAGGGCCTCCCTGGCCCTAAGGTGGATGCCTTTTCTTGGAGTAGCCTGTGATCAAATAAAGGCTGTGATGAATGGCCTTTGCAAGTCACTGATTAAACTCTGTTACTATTTAAGCACTGTTTGCAGTGTGGAAAATGCTGCAAGCTTCCACTCTCTCATGTAGGCTTGAGTCTTTAGCAAATCCTTCCTAAACCAACCAAAGGATTTCTCTCACTTTCCAGTGTTTATTCTGAAGTCTGACTTAAAGGGGAAAATAGTTTATACATGTTCATGTTCTTTTAGACCAAGATTGATCATCCCACCTGTGTTTAATAGAACTAATTAAACACATTTAATCAGGTATCTCTGAAATAACTGTTACTAGCACAGGGTGAATACTGCACTCCAGTGATGATTCTGTGATTTCCATTTTGAGCAAGTTTTTTTCTGTGATTCTGTTGTTATCTAAGAATCTCAAATTCAGCATCAAAATGGGAACCAATTCTCCCCACCAGTCCCAAGTTATTCATTACTTTTGAACAGAATAGGCCTTGTTCAGAATACACTGAGTAATTTTCAAGATTGCTGGTGTAAAATTTACTTGGAATACATTGATTTTAGGGGAATTATACAGGAGAAGCTGATGCCCTCACGAGATGCCAACAAGCTGCAGCAGCCTGGAAGACCGTTGGGTTGAAAGGGAGCATTTATAATTGTCTTTTCTACATCTGTTTTTATTGACAGACCAACAGCAGCAGAACTCCTAAGACACAAATTTTTCACAAAAGCCAAGGTAAGAAAAAACTTGCTGAACTGATTTGTGCAGAGGCTGTGGAAAGGACTTTTCAGAAGCACGATAGGTGTGGGTGACAGCTTTACTGGAAGGAGTGTGGGCTTGTTCACTTAGAGCCAGCAGAGCTGAGTGAGTTGAATGGGTCTTTGTGAAGCAGAAGAATAAAATCCCCCTTCTGTATCTCCTGTGTATGCTGTTGTTAACAGAAATTATCTAGGAATTCTTGAGCATTTAAATGTCTTTCAGTGCTTTTTGGGTTTGTTCTTCCTTTGTAAAGGTGCCGTTCTGGCTGCCTGTCCAGCCATAAAGGTCTCTGCTGCAGTGAGTGTAACTTAGATTTTAGTAAACTCTACAATCAGTCTGTGTGCAAGGGGCTGAATGAGGCCCACTGTGCAAGAGCTACCTAAAGATATTTCACCCTGTGTTGCCTTATGGAAAGTGAAGATGCTGTGATACAAAACAGTGGGAAACTCCCATTTCTAGCCTTGGAGTGAACTGCCAGCGAGCATTATGTAATTACTGCCTGGAGATTAGTGCATATGCAACGTGCAAGGTCTTACTGTGGGAGACAGACAGCAGTAACACAGGGCAGGATTTGCATTTCCATGGGCATGGGGAATGTTTTCTGTTTGCTTATTTTTTTTTGTGATCAAAGTGCACGGGATTTATAGCAGAATACAGATTAAACTGTCAGAAAGAGACTGCATACTTGACATAGCACAGCAGCATCACCAATTAATCAGAGTAGTTTTCAACTCACAGATTAAAATGCTTAAATGGAATTGGCCACGCCAGGTATCTGTACGGGAGTTGGATGCCCTATTAAAGCTGACAGGAATCTTACCAGGTGCAACCCAGGGGGAGCTGCAGCTCCTCATCATGAGGAGAAGCACAGGGGCAAGTGCTGATCTCATTGGTGACCAGTGACAGGACCTGAGGGGATGGTCTGAAGCTGTGACAGGGGATGTTTAGTTTGGATATTAGGGAAGGGTTCTTCCCCCAGAGGGTGATGGGGCACTGAACAGGCGCCCCAGGAAATGGTCACAGCCTCAAGGCTGGCAGAGCTCCAGCAGCATTTGGAAAACACTCTCATGTGGGATTGTTGGGGTGTCCTGTGCAGGGCTAGGAGTTGGATTCAAGCCTTGTGGGTCCCTTCTGACTCAGGATATTGTGTGATTTGATAATTCTATGAACCAGCAAAGTCTGGAGGGGGATCCAGTTGATGAAATGCAGAAGTTTGCTTTAGGGCAAGTTTAATCGCTGTCTGGGCTCTTGACAGTATTGACTGGGGTTTCACTGTCCATAGTGGGATTTTAGGCAGCTGATTAGTCACCATCTGTATGCTGGATGCACACTTGGTGTCCCAAGTGACAGCATGGTTTACACATTGCTGACCTTTCTCCATTTGGTTCTGCGAGTTCTGGTTCATGTTACACTTCATTGTGTGTTAAATCTCCTTGGTGCTTTCATTAAGCTGCTGGAGACATTAGCATGGATAGAAAATTAACATTATTGTAAATGAGGCAATGCTTAACCCAGCATCTGAAGTGCAAATGTGTGCCAGTTCACACTTGGGGTTAAATTACTGTCACACATCAGCCTCTGCCAAACTGACAGCTGGAACTTGAGGGCTGAAGACTGTGGCTTCCTATACATCTATATTGAGTCATATATTTAAATACCATCTAGGTTATGTAAAAGTATGGTTTGATAATGCTGGGAGCCACTTATCAGGAATGACAGAGTGTGTCTTGAGACTCTCCATCCTGCCTGCCAGCAGCCATCCTGGGGGAGTTCTGGGAGCTCTGTGTGGGCAGGGACAGCAGAGCTTTCCAATTGCACTGGTGTGCTGTGGAATACCCTGCCAAATGCCAGGGTGCCAGCCTGGACTGCCCTGCTTCCCCTGCTGCCACAAGTTTGGCCCCACAGTTCAGCAGTGAGGAAATTGTCTTCTCATGAGCCCACATTGGCCAGTCTGGAGCAGCTTGCTGAAGAGGAAATTTAATGCAATAAAGCATCACAGCGGTTCCCCAGTATTCAGTCTGTTGTGATCACTGCATTTACCTCCTCTCTAAACATAAATGCTGTACATTTTTTCAGCCACTTCAAATCTTGCTGCCCCAATTTCTGCTTACTCCAGCACAGAGCGATTCCTGCATCCCAACCTGTCTGACATCTGAGGTTTGCCTTAGACAGTTGGACAGGCATACATTTAGGAGTAAGATAAAGCAAAGGGGTTGGATCCAGGTGGTGTAGTATCTGTAAGTGGAAGGATGCCAAATGCCACAGCAGGGTACCAAATACTGCAGTATAATATGTATATTTCCAAGTAAATCAGAATATCTAGCTCCTCAGTTGTTAATTCCATGTCACTTTGCATAAGGAGAGTGCCACTCTCCTAGTGAAAAGGTATTTAGGATGAAACATCACATACTGCAGCCCAAAGTAGGGGAGTGGTTAATATCCTTGGGGGAAATAGGGATAAAACATGTAAACTACTTTCTGCTAGAAACAGCTTAACAGTTACTTTATCAGATACAGTGAAGGCATCAAAGGACATTTTCTGCAATGCAAATGTTTGTGTTTTTTTTTTCTTTGCAGAATAAAGAGTTTTTACAAGAAAAGATGTTGCAGAGAGCACCAACAATCACTGAAAGATCCAAAAAGGTACTGAAAACCTCCTGGGCTCTTGCTGTTACAGTTGTTCCATATTTGTGCTTGTATTCACATTTTTAATGATAACTACTGCAGTACAGCTTTTTCTAGGTAGAGCTATTCATTTCAATAAAATAATCAGACACCACAGCAGGTGATGGAACCTGAAGATGTTCTGGTGCTATTTCTTCTGAAAACAACTGTAGAAACTCATTGCTTGAGGTGTAAGTTCTGTGTCCTTGTGCTGAGCAGGTCCGGAGAGTCCCAGGCTCCAGTGGGCGTCTTCATAAGACCGAGGATGGTGGCTGGGAATGGAGTGATGATGAGCTTGATGAAGAAAGTGAGGAAGGCAGAGCAGCAATTTCACAGCTCAGGGTGGGTCCTCAAACTCTACTGTTTTGTTTTCTAGTTGTGGTAGGTCTAAAAATATTTGGGGAGCACATGGCCTTAAGCATGATACACAGCAAGCTGTAATCCCTTCCCTTGAGCTGGAAGCTGAAGTAGAGAAAGCAGACTGAAGGCTGAAGAAATCGTATTGATCTTTTCTGTCATTGTGGTGGGGCACAGCTGGTCTCATTCAGGGATGTTCAGCATAATTGGAAATGTTAATTCAGACAGCCTGCTCCCAGCTCAGCATACTAATTCACTGCAGCTAGGATATTCCCTTTAAGGGTGCTGACTGCTTGAGATGCTTTCTTCTGGGAGTGTCAGGAGAGGTTTTATCCTACTGCCCTCTCCAGGATAGAGTTGAAATCAATAGAGCCTGTTCTTATGGCTGATTCCTGAAACACACAAGGCCTGGTTCTGCTCCCACCCAGTTACACTGAAATCAATTAATCCTGGTAGAAAACCTCACAGCACCTGTGAAGTCACAGGAGTGATTAGTCTTGTGCTTGAAAATCCTCAAGAAAACACCACTTTCCCCTCTTCCAACACATATACAAACCCCCCAACAGTTCAGAGGAGTTGCATAATGCATAATGATCATATGCAGTGAATTCTCAGGTGGTCTTCCCCCAGCAGTTACCTGTGTGGGTTTTGACTATAATGGTTTGCCTGGTCCCTTTTCACTACAGCAGGTGGCTGGAAGTGGACTCTATTTAATCATCCTGTAATTGAATTAGTGAGACAGTGAAGGATTTTTAGAGGAAGCTTTTCAGTATGAAAAGGAGAAAAGCAGTATTGGTTTGAAGTATCTATCCCTTTACAGCTTCTCTAATTTCTCTTTCATTAGTCTGGCTTCTGTTACTGTTATGAATAGGCACTTAAATATTAAATGCAAGATTTTGCATCTTTTCAGCATCTTTTGAAATGCTTGGGTTTTAAAAGCCACATGATACAGTAATTGCATTATTTGTGACAGCAACTTTTGTGACTTCTTAAAGAGCTTGTTGTGTCCAGCTTTGTATTATACATGATCAAGGAAAATATCTTGGTACCAGGTGGCTACTACTGAAATTCTTTGATTCTTTCTAAGCTGAATTCTTCTAAATTCCTTTTGTAGGACTTGTATCTTGTCTCAAAGCTCAGGGTACTATGACTTAATACTGTATACTATGTTCTGAACAGTACTTGTTTCATTCCTCTTAGGCAGGAAAAAACAGATTGACACACATGTTTACAAGCTCCTCTTCAAGGCAGTTTTTCCTTGATGCTTTGATATATTTTCCTTGTGCTGCTGCTGGTCCTGATCACCCTCATTTGGGCTGTACTCTGCCCCTGCCTGTAGATCTCCATTCAGCAAACCTTTAGGATGGATGTTGGAGTAGTAGGTCTTCATTCAGTTGCCCCCCTGTAGGTGTGTGCTCTCATTTTGGAGGCACAGCACTCTGGGACACCTGGATGTTTCAGGAAGTCAGCAAGGGCACTGTGGTGCCTCAGACCTCACTGCGTGCCTGCCTGGATATCTGAATCTGATTGCTTTTCAAGCAGTCCTAAGACTTGTATCCTGACTGCCAAATTTTGCCCTGAATATAGTGGTGTTATTGAGGATTAGTGTTTATCCTGTGTTTTTGGTCGTATTTCAAACACTTGAAAAAAATTCTACCTGTCAGTAAATCCCTCTGCAATTTTAACTGAGTTGTTGGATAGAATAACTTGTGTTAACTAGGTGGCACCTTTTTCTTCCTGCCCATTGCAGTAGGGGTGGAGTAGAGGGTTTTTAAAGGTCCTTTCCAACCCCAAACATTTTGTGATGCTGTGACTCCATCTGTACCTGCATTTTACTGCTGTCATCCACAAAGTAAAAGGAGGTCCTGCAGATTGACTTAACGTGCCAAAGTACTAAAGTATTAACCTGCATAAAATCATCTAGATAAATGAAAAGTGTTGGTATTTTTAACTTGTTTCCACTTTACAGAAAAAAATAGGGTGAATTTAATATGTGCAAACATGTATTTTACAAGTTTCTTCCTAGGACTGCACCTGAAAGCAGGCAAATATTTGTTATACCCAGAGCCAGAAATATCCTCAATTCATTGAATATGGTGACTTGCTGGGTCAACATTACTGTTTGGATATAAAGACCTTCTGAACTTCCTCTTTGCATTTAAAACCTTGAATTCAAATTAAAGCAGTTGTGCTCTGTGGGCTTTTAAATTATGCACCTTCTGTTACCCAATAAATCTTTGCAGTGGTGAGTTGTATGGTCACATTTTACTGCTTACTCACATCATCTTTGATTACACAAGCAAAAATTAGTTAGAAATAATCCCCAAAGTCATCCTGTTTGTGCCTTAGGTAAATGTTTTTTAATATTTGTCCTGTTTTCTTTCTGTCAGTCTGTTTCATAAAATCTTAGAATTGTTCAAGTTGGAATCCAGGATTGAGTCCAGCTGATAGCCCAGAACCACTGTGTGCCCCACTAAACCCTTTCCCAAGGGCCACCTCTTCAGGTTTTCTGAACACCTCCAGAGATGGTGATTCGACCACTTCCCTGGGCACCCTTTCAGTGAAGAAATCTCTTCTAATATCCAATCTAAACCTCCTCTGATGCAACTTGAAGCCATTTCTTCTTTTTACTTCTTACCTGGGAAAAGAGCCTGATCCCCACCTGGCTGCTCCCTCCTGTCAGGGAGTTGTGGAGAGTGAGGAGGTCCCTCTGGAGACTCCTTTCCTCCAGGCTGAACCCTCCCCCCTCTCTCAGCTGCTCCTGGTGCTCCAGAGCCTTTCCCAGCTCTGTTCTCTTCTCTGGACTCACTCCAGCCCCTCAAAGTCCTTGTGGTAGTGAGGGGCCCAAAACCAAACACAGCACTGGAGGTGCCTCAGCAGCGCTGGTACAGGGGACAGTCCCTGCCCTGGTCCTGCTGGCCACACTATTCCTGGTACAGGCCAGGTGCCATTGGCCTTCTTGGCCACCTGGGCACTTGCTGGCTGTCACCACTTCTGTTTGTCATTTATCTGGATCAGTAGTCAGCTGAGGGGCAGGGCCAGTGTTTCCATACTCATCTGCACAGTGCTTAGCACACTGTTCTTTCAGACAAGTTCCTTTTATGTAATTCCTTGAGGCATCCAGGTACTCTTAGGTATAAGCTTTGTTCCTGGAAGAACACTGCAGCAACTGTGGCCTGCAGATGTGCAGCAGGCTATTTCTCTGGGAGCAATGCCATGTTTTTCATCCCACCTGGTAACTGTCAAGTGAAGGCTGAGTAGCTGAGTACACTGAGATGGATTTCAGGCTTTACCTTTCCGGCTGTCTGACTTCTACCTTGACACTGCCTACACATAGTGATGCTAAGGGAACTGTTCCTTCTCCCCCTGTCCAGAGGCCTTTTCCAAACTTGCTGTTCTGAGATTAAGAGTTCTGAACTTTTTCTCACAAGAAGCCTCTGAGTCATATGTTACAAATTACTCTGATCTGCACTCATTAAGGTAGTGGCCTCTGCTTGAGAAACTCTCTGAGTAGGGGCATGATGAGCCCTACTTAATGTTCTGCTGTCCAGCTAGCAGTGTGTAAACAGCAACCTGTTAGACCATTATGTGGACAAGTTTTTTTATTCCCAGCATGGACCAAACCATCCCACCTCTCTCCACGAAGTAATTGGACTTGTTAGAAGTCAAAGCTGCGGGCTCTCCTGGCAATTCCGCCTGCTCGTGTGAAACACTAGTGCAGCGTATCTTTGTTTTACTGATAAGCAGAAGTTGGTGACATTGCTTTGCCTGCACTTTCCCCCTGTTCCACTGGTCTCTTTGTTTCACTGCTGAGTGTACACCTATCTGCCAGTTCTCTGCTTCTTCTCACAAAGAGCACAGCAGATTGCAGGGTCCAAGGAGAGGGAGAGCAGGCCAGGGATTTCTTTCAAGAAACAGCCCAAGCAAGACTTATTCCCCTTTCCACCCTACAAAGGTTCTCTATGTTTTGAGCAAGTCTGTTTGGAAACTACCTCCCTAAGTAAGTGAAGGGAACTTGTTTTCTAGCAGAATTCTGCCAGGCAGATCTGTTTGTATGTTTTTCTGCCAGACTTGAGTAGCTTAAAATGGATTTTCCCATCTTGATGCTTAAGTGATTTGATCCAATCTGAGTGATCTTCAAGAGTCCTGGATTTTGCTAATGAGTAACAGTGATAGCAACTTAGGGTACTGTGTGCCACTGAGGAAATACTGACTGCAGGGTCTGAAACATGGCTGTTCTTCTGGGTGGTACAGTATGACAGCAAATTGTGTGGTGTCCCTTTTATCATCCATCTTAATACACACATATAACTTGAAACAACTCTGTAGGTTTCTCATGTTAAGTATGCTTCTGACAAGACTTCCTAGTCAGTAAGCTTCACTGTGGTCTTGACTATGACAGCTTTTTCTCTGTTTTTTAGTCTCCCAGAGTGAAAGAACCTGTACAGAATTCCGAGGTAAGTTATAATTGCAAATGGCTTCTTGAAAAGATGACTCCTAGTTATTGCTGTTGTTTCAAGGAACTTGCTTTATTCGCCTTTGAAAGCAATATTGTGGGAAGTAGCAGCCAGTATCTAGCTGAGCTCTGTTTGAAGAGCTCCCTGTAAAAGGAATCCTTGGCTGTGTAATGTCAAGGGCTCTTCTTGAGGTAAGTTTTGTTGTATGTCTTGTCAGCTTGCTGTGGCAAAAGTCCGTTTGTTGCAAGGTAATGAATTGGTCACAAGAATAATCTAAGCAAAACAGCTGTCTTCTCATTTCCTCCTTAAAAAAACCCCCAAACTACACAAACCCAACAGAGCTACACGAACACAACTTTAGGATGTCTGGTTTGCATTGTCTAATTGTCTGATTTGGAACCTGTGCTCAGAACTGTGAAAGAATTCTGAAGTAGTATTTGATAGCAAACACAACTTCAGTTGCAATTTATCATCTTTCTTCAGTTCTGAGCTGTTTTTTACATTAGGACTATTAGTATGTCTCATTTTTCAATGATAGGGACAGCTTATCTGCCAGAGACTGTGTTATGTCTGTGTTTTCCCTACCTGTGTTGAAAGATAAACAGAGCTGTCTCCTAGAAATTAGTCTTGGGTTGGGCTGTCCTGTTCTTCCTTCATTTCCAAGAAGTGTTTATAAAGGGAGATTTTGAGAGACTACAGTTCTGGCACTGTAATATTACATAAATTCTAAATTTAAAAAAAAAAAGCTGAAAACCAGAATGCCTTTGGGATGAATTTTCCCATTGGAGGTCTCCTGTCCAGGTTTCCAGCATTGAAGGTGATTTATATTTCCTACAGCCTGTCAGAGTAAGCCAGAGGGCACACTGAAGTGCCATCAAGCTGACAGTTCTTTGGCTCCAGTGCCAAAATTGGGTTTTCTGTACTGAATAAAAAGAGGTAAAAAAGAGATTAAACTTCCTTTTAGCTCTTTTTCCCCACCCTCAAATTAAATCTTTTTTGGTTGGTTGGTTGATTTAATTTTTTGCAAGAGACTAAAGTAAAGTCCAATCCTAAATCTTCTCTAGTGTGATTGGAAGAACTCTGAATTCACTTTCCATTGATACCCAAATTACTCTGACATTTGCATGGTGAAAGGCTCAGCTGTCAGTAGTTATCACACTGTTTTGCTGGGTTTTGTCCTTTGAAAGGAACTACAAGTCAAAGCAGGGCTGCTCTGCTCTGAGGGCATGGCTACTTGAAGTATAAGTAGGACTCAGATTCCAGGAAAGAGGGAGACTGAAGGATAGGATGCTCTCATCCCAGCTGGATATATCTAGGTACATACAGCCTTGCCAAAGAGTGTAATTTTTGTCCAAGATTCACAGCCATGCTGGTGTCTTGGTTTACTGAGTAGAACTTGTAAATGTCAGGACAGAATGGGTCCCTGGACATAAGGACACATTAAACCCCTGAACACCAACTTGGGATCAGTGTTCAAGTTCTGGAGGCCTGGGAATGCCTTTGGCACTGAACTGCTCTAAGTTGATTTATGTAGCTGACAAGCACTTCTGGGAAAGCTGGTGCTTGAATCAGAACTCTTGAGTTCCTTTTCTCACTAAAACTCCTTTTTGCTTGAAGCTGTTTCCATCAGCTGAGCCTCCAGGTCCTTCACTCAATGCTCCAGCACAGGCACCTACTGAACTACCTCAGGCTGCAGGACAAGCCCCTGCAGCACCTCCAACTGCTGTACCTCCTCCCAGCCAGGCTCCTCCAGCAGCCCCAGCAGCAGCAGCAGCTCCAGCAGCAGCAGCTCCAGCAGCAGCCCAGGTAAGAGCAGGCACCCTTCCTGCCAGCTTTCAAGTTTGCCCTTAGCTGTTTAGCTCCAGATGTGCTAGAACAAACGGAAACAAGTTTTACATATTCTTGGCAACATTTAAATAGCTTTAATACTTAAATCAACTCCCCTCAAATCTCTCTAAAAAAGGCCAGTATTAAACCCCTGAGTTTTATGCAGCAGGGAAGGCTGGAGCAGTGTTGGTGTCAGTGACACCTGGGATATGCACTAGCAGAATGTCTGCCACTAGCACCCAATACCTTATTTATTGGTGGCTTGTCTTAAGCTGAGCTTCATGAACTTGTGTCAGTGTGTTCTTTATGGCTCTTAGTGTCAATATGCTCTATCTTACAGCTCTACATATGTTCTTCCTCACAGCTCTCTGTGTCAGTGTTATTCTTTATGGCTCTCCTCTGATGCTTGATGCTCACTGGTTACTGTTTTGCAGACCTCTGGGCTTCTCCATGAACCCTTGTTTGTTTTCACTGACCTGGTGGTTTTCAGCTTCAGCAGAAACCAGCTTGTGATCAGAAGCCCTGAGCTACTTTGCTGGGCCAAAAGCACCTTGGAATAAAATGCTAGTCTTAATTAAACGAAGGGTTATTTTATTTTTCTCTTGTGAAAAAATGAGATCTAGATGAAAAACACTTGGTCAAGACTTCTATGCTTAAATTATCAGCCTGGTGTTGTGTCTGTCTTGTTCCTGCTGGTATAAAACCCTTGCCTCAGCATGGGCAGTACAGGTGACTGACCCCTCTCTCTGTTTTATTTGGGTTTTTTTTTGGTGGAGATTGAATAACACTTAGCTTTGTACTGGAAATATCACAAGTGCAGGGCAACTTCTGGATCCACCCTACTGGAAATCTGCTGCTAACCAATATGAAATTAATTGATTACATGTTCCAATAGATACTCAGAAGTAATTTAGAATTGAAAACAGGCAGCTATAAAATTGCTGTTAGATGCTCTTAAAGCCTTTGATTACATGGAAAAAAAGGGTAACTGAGAGTACATGCTAATCTGCCAATTAATTTTTTCCTGATACAGTCGTATCAGTTTTTAAATCAGATGTTTGAGGCAGGGATTAAAACACAGGAGGTCTTGAAGCTGTCATGAATATGCAAAACCTTAAGTTTTAATGCAAGGCAAGTAGTCTTTTTAAATTTAGCACTTCTGAAGTCTCCTGCCATTTTGGCATTACTCAAAATTGTGCAGCTTTTGCTCTTTTCAAGACAATTGCAGAGACCCTCCTGTTTAAGTGTGACATTTTCCTGGTTCATTGCTCTGTTCTTTCTCACTGTAGTGCCATGATTCCAACGATGAGTTAAACTTTTACTTGTATCTGTAGTTGATCAAGGTTATCTCTAGTTTTAAAACCAGAGCAAGGAATTGTTAACCTGCTTTAAAATTGTGTAATCCTATTTTAGGCCCCACCTACAGCCCCTGCTGCAGCTCCGGTACAGGGAGATGTGAGAGTCCCCATCAACCTTGTATTAAGGTTAAGGTAAGGACACAAAACTGACCTGTTCTGTTAACATGAGCCTTTGTAGAGAGGCCCACTGGCACTCTTCTGTGCCTTTTAATTAATGGTGGTTAAGTGTTTGTCATTGGATTTCATCTGCTCTTCTGAAGTTGTGAGCTAGAAAAGCAGTTTATCACATCCACTTCAATTTGGCAAAACCTGTGTATTGAAAGAGGTTTTGATATTTGTGTAAACATTGCTAAACTCTTATGGAGTCAGAAGGAGAATTTAGCTGAGTTTCCTAAAAGGATTCAGGGATCCAGGGGTTCTGGCCTTGTGCTGGACTATATTCATGGACAACTTCAGACTTCAGCCAGGTTTCAGAATGAAGAGCTTTTAACCCAGTTCAGGGAGTGGATTCTGACCTGTGTCACCAGAAACAGGCAGAAGAAAGGATTTTTCTATGCTCTTTACACACACTGCTCACTGTTGCTCACTAAAACAACTTGCCTCTCATCTCTGGAGGCATCCTGGTTCTTGGTAGGCATTGGAGTGGGGATTCTGAACATCACTTCCATAATGTGTGTGCATCTGCAGCCAGTGAGCACTTCCCTCCTCTGAAACGTGCTCCAAGGATGTCTCTGCTGAGGGCTAGGAGTTGCTGAGGCAGTGGAACAAGGTGGCCTTGTACCAGAGAGGTGGCACTCACCTACCCTGGACTGGCCCAGGCTCTGTCAGACTGGGAGGCAGACTGTGCTGCTTCCACATGCACATCCAAGAGAGGACTTCCTGCCTTTGAGGGGGTAGAATGCAATAAGTTCACAGACTGATTGTTCAATGATAGCACTCTCTTTTGGCCACCTATCATGCCATGAAATGGTCTCTTTTATATAAAATTCTCTTCTTTCCACAGGAATTCAAATAAAGAGCTCCATGATATTCGGTTTGAATTCACCCCAGGGAAAGGTGAGCTGGTGGGAAATTTCAGTGTGTGAAGGGGAAATTTTGTGTTTGGTGCTGTGCTGTTGTGTGTCTGTCCACAGTGCCTTCCTAAAGGGTTTGTTGTGGTTGGGCTTGGAGCACTGCTGTAAAACTCATGGATATGGCTCAAGTGCAGCCCATTAGTGAATTCACAGCACCTGGTGTGCACCCTGCTATCTGTCTTTTGTAAAGAGCACTTCTGCTATTTGGTTTGTACAAGCTCCTTTAGGTTTCTGTGTGGTGCTTTCACCAGCTGGACAATTTCTGCTCTGTTGTGATGGCTCTTGGGTTTTTCCTCAACAGATACTGCAGATGGTGTGTCTCAGGAGCTCATTTCAGCAGGTCTTGTTGATGGCAGAGATCTGGTAATAGGTAATTACAAACTATTTCTTCTGCTCTAACCACGTCAGTCATTTTTTGCTTGTTAAAAATGACCTGATTAGTGGGTGATAGAATTTCCTCTGGCCTTGATTCTCTACCCCAGTGGCCATGCACAACTGCTGTCAATTCTGGTGACAGTTCTGTGTCAAGGTATGGGCAACCCCCAGTTCACAAGAACTTGATGTAGTTGGTAACACTGTGAAATAAATGTCCCTTGTAATGCAGAATGAAGCCTAATTGATGCATTAGCCAAATCATTATAATTTGGCAGAGGTGCATCACCAAACTGCTGCACAAGCCTGTCCTCCTCACAGGTCCTGTGCAAGAGAGCTCTGAGACTGGAATCAGCCAGGCTTTTTGGTTTTGATTAGGGCTGGGAAGGAAGTGTGAGGTGCACATGCCCTGAGGCAGCAGCAAAAGTTGTATGGGGGCAACAGCTGCCTCAAACAGCAGTTTGCCAAATAAATGTATCCTCCTGTGCAGCAGGTGAGATTTGTAAACTGTCAGCACTGCCTGTGTATTCCAATTGCAGCAAACAAAGCTGTTCCTCGTACACAAGACAGCTGCTAGTGCAAAATTAACTGGATTTCCAGTGGCAGTTGAGCATTTATTATTATTGATCCCATCACATCCTGGGAAAAATAACTACCTCTGAAAGAGTCATGTAGTAACAATAACAGCATTTTCACAGTTCAAAGCTTTAGGTTTAAGTAGACTGAGTCTAATTGAACCTCAACCTTTCCTAATCACTGTAAAAATTTGAAGTTTGTTAAGTAATAGAAATGAGTTTGGGATGTTTTTCTCCAGCCTGTCCTAATATTTGCCCATTTTCTTCTTGTCTCTGATTTCAGTTGCAGCTAATTTGCAGAAAATTGTGGAAGAGCCCCAGGCAAACAGATCCATCACTTTCAGACTGGTATTTATTCCTGTTCCCTAATTGATCAAGTTGTCCCTTGCAAGGAGAAGGCATTGCATATAGATGTCTACTGCAGGCATCTGACGTATGCACGCTAAATCCTCCCTTCTTTCCCAAAGCTTTTTACTGCTTGTATAACTCTAGGCACTGCAGGCTCCCTACTTGTATCCTCTGAGCAGCACCTGGGATAAATAAGCATGAGATGATGTGCTAATAAACATATATAAATGTTGCAAAGGGGTGTTTTTGGGGCTTGGGGTGTGCACTCGCAGAAATATTTCAGGGCAGGTGGATGGGCTAAGAATTGCCATGGACTCTCTGAAGGAGGAGAATGAGGGAGGGTCCAGATATATTGTCCCTGAGGAGGAAATGGGGAAATGAAGAAGGAAAAAGGAAAATAAGAGTGGTGGGTCAAAGAAGAGAGCCAAAACTGTGAGTAGAGCAGAAGAATCTTTCAGGGGTGGTGAAATTCAGGGGGAGTTACAGTGGCCAAGTGAAGGCATAACCAGGTTGTTGGGATTGAAGCAGTAAAGTGCTCTTATTTTTTTACTCCTCATGTAAGGAGTTTCCACTTGTTTTGCCCCAGTTATTGCACATATATTGTCTAATTGGAGCAGACATTGGCAAAACTTCAGTCCCAGCCCTTCATAGCTTCCAAAAAAATAAAAAAAGCAAAAATACAAAAGCACTCGATTTTAACTTTGGGTAGTGTGAGCTGTGGAATACAGTGCAAAGCTGTGCTGTGTCTGCTTCCTCCCCCCCTTGTCTGATACACCTGCTTGTGGTTTCTGCTAGAAGGGAGAGCACGTGTGTTGCTATTTGGATCTCTGTTCCCTGTTTCAGGCATCTGGTGTCGACGGCTCCGAGATTCCGGATGATGGCAAACTTATAGGATTTGCACAGCTCAGCATCAGCTAAACATTGGTCCCAGGAGATGCTTCCCAACAGAGAACCCACATGTGCATATTTGTAATGCTTCTGTTAGCCTAAAAAAAACAAACCACTACTGCCAAAGAATTGAACTACAGCCCCCTTCCTAGAAGCTTTAACATTTTCCTTAATAGGATCACAAACCTTCCTGAAATTACCGATGACGTTTACACCTTTTGTAAACAACTCTCATGTTTTTGTATCTGTCATCTCAAACATGCAGACCCAACACGTCATTGCCTGCATGTTCATTTTATTATTGCCTTACTTTAAAGAAAAATACTACTGAGTACGAAGCAGGGGGTTCCACTGCTCTGATGATCTTGCCTAAGTTTGCTTACATGTGGTTTCATTTTTTTTTCACTTGCTATTTTTGCACAAGTTTTAATACTGAACGGATTTTTTTTTTTGTGGTTCTTTACCTGCTTCTCCTTCTCTCTGAAACACCAATATACATGTTGTTTGGGTCACCTGGAGTGCTGAGAAATCTGCTTCTCTTTGGCTGTGTGTTTTAAAACTTGCTGGTTTGAATGCTTGCACCTGAGAATGCAAGTGGAGTCTTAACCCACAGGAGGGAGAGCTGCCTTCCCTTGTGTTTGTGTTTTTTGAGAAGTTCCTTAACTTTGAGGTGTTAGAAGTCAGCTTCCCTTTGTAAACTGCCTTAATTTTATTTTTTCTCTTTATCATTTTGGTTCTCTCCACGTGAGTGCCAGGCATGGCATGAGGGCTGAACCTTTTAATTTACGTTCAGCAGTCCTTCCTGCTGCTTTCCTTCTGCATCTTAGACATAGTCTGTTCTTGAAGCAGACCAGGGAGGCATTGCTGCCTGGAAACTGGTCACTCAGTCGATGAATACAATATCCATGGTTACAGGGACAGGAGGTCCATGTCACTCTGCCTGTGCAACACATGCACTCCCAAGTGTCCCTGAAACCCACTCTGGTCGTGCCTGCCTGGCCTCCCAACGTGTTCCCCAGTCCTTTGCAAGCTGGTACCCGTGGAACCATCCCTGTCATTTTACAGCAATAAAGAATCACCTGGAGAGTGGCTGGACTGGGCAAAAGCAGGCACTGGGTTTGTCCCTCCTGCACTCAATCCCTTGGGTCGTGGGGCTACACGTCAGCCCAAGCCTCGATGTTTGATCAGGATGTCACTGCACCCCTGTCACACACCTATTTAGCTTTTCTTTCCATGTGCTGTTGAAGTTGAGTTTCTACATAAATAATATAAATTATGCTCTGAGTTTGAGAAGAGACACTTGTAATGCAATATGTGAATAATAAATGGTGTTGACTTTTTTTTCCTACTGTTTCACAGTTGGCCTTTGTAATTGCTTTTGGCTCTGGAGTGTTTTCTACACAGAAATTGTAAGTCTGTAATTTAACATGCAGATGGAAACGTGCTTTGTTTCCATCAGACACAAACAATGCAGAAACAGAGCAGAATGACTAGGTTCAATTAGGACTTTTGTTCTGTTGTTTTTTGGTGGTTTTTTTTTTTTAATTTCCAAGTCTTCAGATGAACAATCTGTATTTATATCTTGTTCTCTATGAGCAGCTGTGGAAGCTTCCTGAATTGTGCATGTTTTTTTTTTTACCGCCCCTGTTGCTTGTAGCCTCTGGGTGGATATTGGGTGTGTCCCCATGGGCTGTTTGCAGCCCCATGGCTGGTGACTGGGGAGGAGAGGGAGAGGAAGAGGAGAATTTGGGAGGAGATCATCCCGGGGTGCTGACCCAATGCGCTCTAGAGCCCAGGAAGAGAGTGCCCGATAGCAGGGAGTTGGTGGTGGCTGGGTTGGCCAAGTGTGTGTTGGCACCTTTCCCTGCTGCTGACACAAAGCACTCCCCTATGGTGTCCCCCATTGAGCTTGTTGGCTTGGGAAGAGCAGGCTGGCACCTTGATTTTCCCATCACCCTGTGCTCAGTGTGGATGTGTTGGGAGCCTTTAGGATACAGAGACAAGGTAGTTGTGGTACAGTATTATTTTCCCTCTGCCTGCATGCCCTGGGGACCTCCTCGTTCATTTGTGTACTGGTGCTGAGGAAGGTTAGGACTCAAACTGCTCAAATGGAACGATGCAGCATCTATTTATTGTTATTCCCCATTTTCCCAAAGCCAGGACTTAGAGAGCTTGAGCTCACGCTAACCCAAGGTTCCGTAGTTCTTTAATGGAGAAAATAAGTGAGGAAGAAGCTGATGGGTTTTGCTCTATAGATCTCCAGATCTTTTGGGTAGGGATCCAAAATATTTACTTGGGCTATTACAGTGCTAGACAACTGTCTTTTCTGATGTTGTTCCAGTAAGTGCCAATGCTGTTCATAATTGTTTTCCAGTGTCATTAAGAATTTGGTTTTTGTGCAAATTTCTGATCTGAACCTGGAAGCAGGTGGTAATTTTAAGTTAGTTCCTACTTTTAAGGAAAATGCTCTGTTAATGAAAACGGATCCTCTTCACAACTTTGGTGTATTGTAGATTATAATGAAAGATGTAAAATAGTCAGGCTTTTTTTCCTTTTTTGGACTTTGTATTTTACTGCATGTGTCTAATTTTTAATCAATAAAGAACAAATTGTCCATTGCCAGGTGTTTGAGGTGTGGTTTGCTTGTCACTGGGTTGGATGGTGCGTCTTGAGGAAGGGGTGGGTTTGAGTGGTGTCTGCAACCCCTGGGGGCTCTCTGTTTGGAGGGAAGTTTGACAGCCCACAGGAAGTCTCAGTGAGGAAAGGGAGATCAAGTCCAGGCTGGATGGGACTCTGAGTAATGTGTTCTGGTGGGAGGTGTCCCTGCCCATGGCAAGGGGTTGGAACTGGGTGAGCTTTATGGTGCCTTCCAACCCAAACATTCCATGAGTGTATCTCTGCAGGAGTTGTGTGCAGAAATGGAGCCAGGAGGGCACTCAGGATGGTGCCCTGAGAGGTTTGCTCCAAGCTCTGCATGCCCTGTGCAGCTGGGAATGAGTTCCCCCTGTCCAGGAATGCCTCAGGCTGACGCAAGCTGGTGTGAGAGGATTTATACCCTGGTGAGAGCATGAACTATGCTCTCTCCTGTCTTCCACAATAATTGTTCTTTGTGGGTGCCCTGGTCAACCCCAGTGGGGCGTCCATGGTCTGTTTTCCAGTGTGATTTACAGTGCCCTTCCCATGCATCTGTGGGCAGCAGGAGTGTCCAAGTGGCTTTCAGGCACCTCATGGACATCTCAAAGGAGCCCCAGGCAAATGATTTTCCTACAAGAGGGTTGGGCTGAGCAGTGCTGGACTCGAATTCTCAATGATCATTTTAAGGCATTTGGGCCTCAGGCACAGTTGCCCTGTGTCAAATTTCTCCCATCCCTTTACCCATTCCCCAAGTCCTCCCTGCATTTAGCCCCCAGCAGCCTGCAGGGTGGCCCAGAACTGGTGAGAAGGGGGAACATCCTGTGCCTGGCTTGCTTGTGTTGCACAAGGAAGCTGCAAAAGATGAAGGAAATGGCTGCTCCTATATCCTGGACTCACAATGAACTGGCTGCCCTTCCTCATCTCTGGTTCTGCCCATCCATTACCTTAATTCCCTTTATTTCTCTGGGCTGTTCTCAGCTCTGCATCACACTGGGCTCGCTTTGGCCCCTCTGAACCTTGGTTTCCTGAGTAGTTCAGCAAATGCAGCTGTTGTAGTCACTGTGGAGAAGAGTCTGTTCCCTGTCACTGCCACCTGGCCCTGGCAGAGGAGGTGGCCCAGGTTCCCTGAAACAGGGGTCTTTCTGCTCCAGCCGGCACTGGATGTTTGTGGGTGGCACGGGGATGATTAATATATTACATGGTGTACTTCTAGAGACTGCCTATGACTGTAGAGCTTATCTGAGGTTTAAACATTAATTCCAGCCCTCTGTGAAGTCTGTCCCAGCACTGTCCTGTCCTGTCCCAGACACAGCCACCAATGTCAGGTGTCGGGGAAATTTTGAAAGCAGTTGGCGATTTTGGGCGATTCCAGAAATGCCTGGTGCTGCTCTCCGTCATCCCCTGCCTCAGTGTGGCTTTCCACCAGTTTTGCCAGCTTTTCATGGTCCCATATGTGCCTCACCACTGTGACACCAGCTGGATCCTCGCCATCGGCCCCAACCTGACCGAGGAAGAGCAGCTGAACCTCACCCTGCCCCGGGGCGCCGACGGGCACTTCGAGCAGTGCTCCATGTACTCCCCGGTGGACTGGGACCTCGACTCCATCCTGGCCTACGGGCTCAATGACACCGAGAAGTGCAGCAGTGGCTGGGTGTACCCCTCAGCACAGCCACCCTCCCTGCTCACCGAGGTCTGTAACTGCTCTTTGAGGTACTGGGATGTGGAAGGGATGGGACACCCAAATGGCCACAGTTCCCTCCAGAGCTGGTGCCTGATCAATGGTGCAGTTGGGGTTTACAGCACGTATGGGTTGGGGACCTTGGCTCCATCACACAGGGCACAGGTGTGGTCCTGGAGATGGGTGCAGGCTGTTGCCAGTGGGGACATTAATCACTCCTGTAGGGACCTCCTGCCCTTGGGTTTCCCCATCCCTCTGCATGCAGGGGTTAACCTTTCCAACTTATTATCATGGAATGGTTTGGCTTGGAAGGGTCCACTGAGCCATCTAGTCCAACCCCCAACATCAAAATTGTTAGCTGAGAAAGACACTAAATTATGATAAAGGAGAGTTGGTTTGGATTAGGTACTAGGAAGAAATTCTTCACTGTGAGGGTGGTGAAGCCCTGGCACAGGTTGCCCAGAGAAGCTGTGGCTGTCCCATCCCTGGAAGTGTCCAAGGCCGGGTTGGATGGGGCTCTGATCTACCTGGTCTAGCTAAGGTGTCCTGCCCATGGCAAGAGAGTTCAAATTAGATGATCTTTCATGTCCCTTCCAACCTGTGGTTCTATGATCCTTCCTCTGTCACTCTTTCTATTGATGTCCTTTGGATGCTGGCAGTTGCAGGACATCTCTAACAGAGATGCTTGTCCAAGGAATCAGCATTGCATCCTTTCTCCTCTGACAGCTCGGGTGGTCTGGCAGGAAGCAAGCTGCTGCTTCTGTCCCAGGCCCACATAAAGCAAAATTTGCTGACCAGGAGGCTCCCCTGAGCTGGCTCCTGCAGGTCCCAGTGCATGGGATAGAGACCCCACTGAGTGCCCCAAGGGTTTGTCCCTCCTCTGACTTGTGTGCCCTGTGCATACTGTGGGGATTTGCATCCTTGGAAGAGGGGATACCAGAGCATCTGTTTCTCCTTTCTCTAGTTTGACCTGGTGTGTGACAGGAAGGACCTGAATGACATTTCCCAGGCCATCTACATGGCGGGGCTGCTCCTGGGATCCATGATCTTTGGGCCTCTCAGTGACAGGTGAGGAGCCACAACCCGCTGCCCAGGGTCTGTGCAAAGCCAGCACAGTAGAGCAGGTGGTGTGAGCCTGTCTGAACCGTGCACCCTGTGCATTTTCTTACCACTTCTCACAGACAGGGACCCTGACCAAAGTCCTTGGGTCCCATGAGTACGTGGCCACATAGGGAGGGGAAGGGAGAGAGACACAGCAAGTGTGTACAGTGCTTCACTTGTCACCCCACAGCCTACTCTGAGCCTTATCAGGGTGATAAAAATCACTGTATAACCTGCTGGGCTCCTTGCCATCTCTATGGGGTCTCTCCAGACATCAATTGTGTCGTCCCTGTTTCTCCCCAGGATTGGCCGCCGCCCAGTCATTCTGATCTCCGTCTTGCTCCAGGGCTTGTTTGGCCTGGGAATTGCCTTTGTGCCCCATTTCTATGTGTACATAGCCTTCAGGTGTGTCGTGGGGGCCTCCGTGTCAGGGATCACCATGACAATACTGGCCTTAGGTGAGTAGGATGTCCTTGCCCTGGGGCATCTCAAGATGCAATAGAAAAGTCTTCAAAGGAATAAAAATATTCATGTTTGACTAGAAAAACACCATGGCGAGGACAGGTCTTGATCTTCACTGTCCTTTGGTACTTTGGCAACTTCTCAGCCCTCAGTCAGAGCTTTGGGGAGCATCTCTCTCCAGCCAGTGCTCAGAGGAGGGCAAGGGGACAGTGTCCCAGCAGAGGAGGTCAGTCTAATCCTCACCTTCAGAATAATTCTTCTCCAGGGAAACATGGTTTTTCTCAGGGGAAATCATTTGGATGACTCTGAACTTTCCTCCTTCCTTTCAGCTACAGAATGGATCGGTGTCTCCTCCCGGCCAAAGGCAGTGCTCACTTCTCACTGCTGTTTTGCCATCGGGCAGATGATTTTGGCTGGATTGAGCTACGGAATTCGCAACTGGAGGCTGCTGCAGATTGCAGGATCTGTTCCTATATTTGCCTATTTCTTCTGCATCTGGTAAGCAGGAGCAGGGCAGAGCTTTTGGAGGACATGACAGCAGCTTGATGCAAGGGGTGTGAGTGAGGAGGTGGCAGCAGCTCAGCACCAACCTGGGTCCTTCCCATTGGGGTGCAGCTGCTGGAGGAGCTGATGCAGAGCTCAGCAAATCTCCCCACGCACTGCAATGATGACAGCAGCAGCTGCTTGGCTTCACCTCTCCAAAGTTAGAGCTAAATTGAGGGTCCTTAGAGCCATTGATCCCATGGGCCATTCACGTCAGAGTTGGACTGGATGATCCTTGGGGGTCCCTTCCAACACAGAAGAAAGATTTTGTGGTTCTGTGATCTGATTCTGTGGTGGCCAAGGCTTGCTGGACGTGGTGCCAGAGGCAGGGGCTGTGGGGAACTCAGCAGGACACAGCAGCATGTGCTGCACTCCCCTCCTGGCAGGGTGCTCCCAGAGTCAGCTCGCTGGCTGGTGACCAAAGGCAGAATCGAGGAAGCCAAGAAGCTCCTGCAGAAGGCGGCGGCCACCAACAAGCGCAGCCTCGCGCCAGAGCTCCTGGAGCAGGTACTGGGGGGTTCCTGTCCTCACACACTGCCCTGCGCCTTGCAGCAGCCCTGGCCCTCAGCTCAGCCCAGAAACATCTCTCCATCCCCACTGGGCATGGCATGGGCATGGGCTGGGGGGCACTCCAGCTCCACCTGGGTTACACAGCAGCCAGGCCAGGGAAGAGGCCCAGCTTCTGATGAGGATCAGCCTGCAGCCTTCTGGGGTCCCCCAGGCATGTGAGAGGGACTGCAATGCTTCCCTGGATTTTCTACTCTCAGGATTACAGGAGTGGGACTGATGAGCACAGAGTCTCTGTTTAGTTTCTGTTCCCATGCAGAAATGCCTGACGGGGAGTTCCTACCTTGCCCACACCAAAGTTCCTCCACTGGGGACATCTTCATCCTCAGGGACCTCTCTGTGCCCACCCCCTGTGCTGGGCACCAGGGCACACAGCCAGGAGCTCAGCCCCTCTGGGCTGCCCTCCCTACAGATCACTGGGGCTCACAGACCTGTCCCACTGAGGCTTTCCATGGACTGCAGGTGGGAAAGGAGCTGGATGTGGGTTTCCTTTCCTGCTCTGACTCTTTGACTTTCTGTGTTTTGAAGTTGAAGCCTGAGAAAGAGGTCAAGTCTGGAAGTTTCCTGGATCTCTTTCGGAAGAAGCACCTCCAGAAGGTGACTTTAATCATGTCATGTGCCTGGTAAGCCATTCCATGGTCCCCTCTGACAAAACTACTAGGTGAAAGTAAAGAAGGGATTGACAATTGCTCATTAAGTAATTCACTTTGTGGATTTTGAGTGTTATTTGATGGGTGTTTCAGCTTCTGGATGTTTAAGATGCTTTGTGGGAAAGATTATAGCATTCATTTCCAGTTTTACCAGGCCTGTGGTATTCCTCTGGTTTTATGTCTCCTTGGAAATGCTGTGGATTGGTCAAAATGTTGTCATTTGAAAGCAATGCTGCATTTCCTCATAGCTAACACCTGCTCAGTGCCACCTGCCTGGCTTTCAGGTTTGTGAACAGCTTTGTGTACTACGGGCTGAGTCTGAATGTGACAAATTTTGGCCTGGACATCTACCTGACTCAGCTGGCTTTTGGAGCAGTGGAAATCCCAGCCCGTGTTGGTTGTATCTTCACCCTGCAGAGGTTTGGGAGGAGGAAAACACAGGTCGTTCTCCTGGTGCTGAGTGGCCTGGTGTGTCTGATCATCACTGGCATCCCTGAAGGTGAACAACCTCATCCCACACGGAGGGGACATGCTCTGGGACAGGGAGGCACAGAGCTCCAGCCCTGCCCTTCCCGGTCCTGCCCTCCCAGCCAGGCCGGTCACATCCCCTAGGCCTGAGCTGACCCTGGCCACAGGGCCTGGCTGAACCCACAGGGCCCATTCCAAAAAAAACAATAGCAGAGGGCAGAGCTGAGCCCAGCGGGCCCCCTGCCAACACAGCTGTGCTCTGGGAAAATGAATACCTGGGGCGGTGAGATGCCGGATGCAGAGTGCCCTGCAAGTGGCCACCAGGCCGGAGCAGCCTGGTCCGTGCTCAGACACTGCCAGAGGCCATGGCTCCCTGCAGGTGACACCGCTGTCCCTGCAGTCCCCAGCCGTGAGGGGTGCTGCGCCCTGTCCGCTCCCACAGCACCCGTCTCTCCTCCCCTCAGACCAGCCCGTGGCAACCACCGTCCTGGCCACCATCGGCAAGTTCGCTGCCTCAGCCTCCTTCTCCACCTCCTACGTCTACGCTGCCGAGCTTTTCCCCACGGTGGTCAGGTGCGCTCTGCCCACAGGTCGGGGCTCCCCTCTGCCGTGGCTGGCCGTGGTGCTGGGGCCGGCGCCCGTTGTCCCCACGGCCCCGCTCGGCCCCGGCGCTGNACAGAGGTGGGAGGGCATGGGGTGGGGCTGTCCCGCTGTGGAGGGAGGGGAGGAGACCCCATAATCCTGCCTGGGGAGGTCATCCCTTCATTCCTGCCCGTGGGATAGAACAGCCAGTGCTCCGCTGTCCTCCTCAGGGAAGCGCTGGGGCCCTGTAGCCGCATCCTCTGGCTTTTACCCTCTCAGCTCCCAGCACTCATTCCCCAGGGGACCAGGTGGGATTGCACCCCAATACTTTTGTTGTCTTGCTGGGAGGGAGAGGGGTGTCCACAGGAGCAGTAGGGAATGGGATCCAGATTGCTTGGGCTGCTTGTCTTAGGGACAGCTCATCGCACACCTTTCCTTGCTTTTACACCCTTTTCCCTTTCATCAGGTCTGCAAAAATGCCACCAGCGGCTCTCAGAATGGGCAGGTAAAAGGAAAAAGTGGTGGCCAAGACAATGAGAGCACGAAGACCACGTACTTCTAGCTGGGTGTGCAGGTGGCTGTGGATAAAGGCAGCCCAGTGCTGTGTGGGCACTGAGGACAGGCAGGGTCTCTCCACCACGGGACAGCACCTTTGCTTAGGCCATCACTGCCAATTCCTGGGTTTCCTTGTCTTTTTTGCCTTCCTGTATCTCCCTCTGTAGCTTGTCCTCAGGCACTGCAGTCTGTCACTGGTGTCCAACTGTGCTCTCACCGGAGAATATTGTGTGCTTTTTACTTGTGGGAAAAAAAGAAGGAAATCAAGAATTAGAATGGAGGCACTTTCTCTTCGTTTTTTTAAACTTTGTCCAGTAAGACACCCACCCACTAGAGTATTGAATAAACTTGCAAAAGGGAACTGGGCTCACTAACAGGAGAGCTGGAGCAGATGCAGCACTGAAAATAATCTCACACTTGCAAGAAGTGATTTATCGTGACTGTCTAGCAAGATCATCCCGTTCTCTCATAAAAACACTCCTTTTTATTTTTTTTTAATTTGAGAAGTTCAGCTGAGAAAAAAAAAAGATGTGATGGAAGAAACAGCATCTAGGGAGCAAGGATGTCTAACAGGCAGCAGAATTTTCACTTTAGTGCTGGTGGCTGTGAATTGATGCCTGTCATGATGCTTTGGGCATGGAAAATGGTGCTGTTGGGCTGCAGTGTGGCTCCGAATTGATTTGTCCATTCCAGGAAACTGAGGGATGTTGTGACAGTTGGTCTCATAGAAAAAAGTGTAAGTCTTTCTGGGAAATGCCAAATCTTTTCTACTCTGTCCTAATCTATTTCTTTTTTGCTGGATCCATTTTGTCTTTAAAAGATTTAGGACCACTTTTGTCTTATACTGTGAATTAAAAAATGTGGTTTTCCTCATATTATCTCATGTCCCTCAGTCCAGCTTTCTTTTCCCAGTGGATGGGTACAGATGAAGCCTGGGAGTTGCACATGGTGGTTCTTCATCTTTGACTGTACAGCTCAAAGGGTTTTTTCTGGTAGTGTCAAGGAATGTTAAACCAGAGTAATTCTTCTCTCCATTGTCATGCTTACATGTTTTCTGTGGACCAAAGTACCTCATGGATATTCAGTTTGATCAAGTCAGAATTTGGGTAAAATCAGTGCCGTGTGACAAAGTCCTGCCAGGAGGGACTGGCTGTGGTGCCATTTTCTCTCTGGCACTGCTTTTCAGAGGATTTGCTGTGGTGCTCCTCTTCAGTACCCTGAGAACAGAGGAGCTCAGTCCTCTGTCCTTTCCTTGGAAAAGGCTCAGGAGTTCTTCCTTCAGGCTTTTATGGAAAACAAGACATTGAGGGTAAAGGCTGAGGGAAGAGCTTGGAGCCAAATGTACAGTTATTGAAGGAACCACTTTGGAAATTGTACTCTGAGACTCTCTGTTTCAGCTTATTTCATTAATAAAGGCATCCAAATACAGCTGAGGTACTTCTGC
Source organism: Sitta europaea (assembly GCA_013400255.1). Taxonomy (NCBI): domain Eukaryota; kingdom Metazoa; phylum Chordata; class Aves; order Passeriformes; family Sittidae; genus Sitta; species Sitta europaea. Next base: position 5,553 of record VXBS01003887.1, on the reverse strand, counting down.
TTCCAGCTCATTTGTGCCTCCAGTGGGCTGAAGATCCATTTCAGGAAATCTTGGAGTGGTTTGGGTGGGGAGGGACCTTAAAGATCATCTCTTTCCAATCCCCCCCTGCCACATGCAGGGACACCTTCCATTATCCCTGGTTGCTCCAAGCCCCATCCAGCCTGGCCTTGGGCACTTCCAGGGATCCAGGGGCAGCCACAGCTTCTCTGGGCACCCTGTTCCAGGGCCTCCCCACCCTCACAGGGAAGAATTTCTTCCTAACATTGAATCTATGTATCTCCTCAGTCAGTTTTAAGCCATTCCACCTCATCCTGTCACTCCATGCTCTTGTTCCAAGTCCCTCCCCAGCTCTCCTGGAGCCCCTTTAGACAATGGAAGGGGCTCTAAGGTTTCCCTGGAGTCTTCTTTTCTTCAGGTGAAACAATCCAAACTCTCTCAGCTTTTCCTCACAGGGGAGGCTCTTCAATCCCTCTAATCACCTTTGTGGCCTCCTCTGGACTCATTCCAACAGCTCTGTATTATATTTTATCTGCTCTTCTCTGGATCACTGAACCTTGTCAGTTTGAATACTCCTGGACTGTGCACTTGAAGAGCACCTGAACAGCTTTACTCACCTTTTGCCCAGCTCAACAGAAGTGGGAGGATGTCCAGTGTTTTTTGCAGTGCCTTACTGTCCCTCCTAGCCAGCCCGCACATGGCCTTGCACTGTAATGAGTAGAGGTGACAGCACAGAGTGGAGCCAGGAGTGCTGGAACAGCACGTGGGAATGCAAACATAAACCTGTGGGAATGTAAATACACTTTTGCATGCACACAGTGGGGTGTTCTGGGCTCTCATGATTGTGGGGGCACGGGCAAAGGGTAAAATGTGACCTAAGGAATAACTAAGGCAAAGAGGATGATTCCATATTGAAGGGAGGGAGCCAAATGGCTGACAAGGTCATGAGGACAAAATGGGGTAGAGAGGTTTGGCTGGGAAGAGCAGGTTATCTCATTTTAGAGATAAATTTAGGAGAAAATTCTCTGGAATGAATGTTTCTGCTAAAGAAAAAGGGCTTCAGTAATTCATTTTTCTGTCAATGAGAAAATGGATACCAGTGGGTGAAAGTGAAAAAACCCCAACTGTTTATTGACCAAGTGCTCACATGGCAAATGAAAAAAAATGAATAAATGCTAGATATTGAACTGTCAGAACCTTACCTCCAACACAGACACATCCACCCACAGCAGAACAGAAAACCACAAAATGCCAGGGAAAGAAACAAACAGACAGGCAGAGGGAACAAAATAGCACTGGCTTTTTTGGCCCAGGGATAAATAAGAGGTTCACTCAACAGCTTGGGCAAAACAGATGGGAACCTGTGAAACCTCTGGCGTTGGTCTCCTCGTCACAGCAAATGGAACTCATTTCTCTCACTGGCAAAAGGGATTACTGAAGCCCTTTTCTTTGGAGGAAACGTTAATGCCAGAGCATTTTCTCCTGGTTTTGTCTCTAAATTGAGACAGCAGCAAAGTAACGATCCGTCCACACTGCACCCAGCACGGCCTGGAGTGAGTCTTGGAACAAAGCCCACACAGGAGCCCCCAAGGCTCACACCCATCTTCCAGACCAACCTTAAGGTACAGCAGCCATTTCTGGACATAAAGGAGATGATCAGAGAATGATAATAAAATCACCCCAAGACATAGAAGCAAGACTGAAACAGCTCCTGTTGTCAGGGGGGCCCCACAGGGACCACTGAGATAATCAGCATATTTTCAGTGTCAGTGACACTAACAAACTGTGCTGAAATCCTGGCTGTGGGCCAGAGGTGTCAGGATCCTGGGCCTTCCCCTTTACCTAGAGGAGATCACCTTCTCCTTTTACCTGACCCCATGCAGGGAAGACCCACGTCTATGAGAAGAGCAAAGCTTGCAAAAAGGGACCCAGCAGGGAATGGCTGAGGAGGTGAGGAGCTGAGCATTAGTGCTGCTCTCTGACTGTGCAATAAGCCATAGAATCATTGGTTCATTTAGGGTGAAAAAGACAGCTCTAAGACCACTGGCTCCAGCCATCAGCCCAGCACTGCCAGATCCACCATGAAACCACATCCCTAAATGACACAGCTATGTGTCTTTTAGATACCCCCAAGAATGGTGACTCCACCAGTGGCCTGGGCAGCTTGCTCCAGTATTGGACAACCCATGGAGAAGCAATTTTCCCTATTATCCAGTTAAACCTCCCATGGTGCAACTGGGAGCCATTTCCACTTGTCCTGTCATTTGTTATGTGGGAGAAGAGACCAACCCTCTCCAGACTGCATCCTCCTGTCAGGGATTTTTAGAGAGTCAGTGAGTCCCCCCTGAGCCTCCTTTTCTCCAGGCTGAGCTCCCCCAGCTCCCTCAACTGCTCCAGGTGCTCCAACCCTTTCCCCAGTTCCGTTCCCTTCAGTGCCAAAGCCCAGATCTTGCAAACTCCCTATCCCATCTCCAGCCTTGTCCACATTCCACATTACAGGGGTGGTTTTGTGCACCAAAGCCGAAGCAAAAATGAATATCAGCTCCAGGCACATCTGGCCTGGACTTGGGACACTCCAGCCCTCAAAACACCATTTACTAGAGCACAAAGAGATTGGAAACCAAAGGATGCAGCAAATCTGAGTAAGCAGTCTTCTCCTTCATTGAGAGTAGTGATGTGCTTAAGGAGATGGATCCATTGCAGGGCAATGAAATACATCCTCTGCTGGCAAATAAATTTGCAGAGGAGAGGAGCCCACCCTTCTCTTTCTTCTGCATGATACTAGATGATACTAAAATGTCATGACTGAGCTGGCAGCTGCCAACTAAGGGTCACTGTAAAAGCCTCACCGCAACTGAGGAAAGCTGTACAAATGCCCACACAGTTTGGCATCGGATTGCAGCATTACCGTGCAATTCAGAAAACTTCTACAGTTGCTAGTAGAGAAAATAAATGCAGATTGTTCACTGAAAGACTTTGAAAAAAGTCCTTACTGAACTCAGACACTCTGCTTTAACACTCCGTTTGTGTCCGATGGAAATGAAGCACGTTTCCATCTGCATGTTAAATTACAGACTTACAATTTCTGTGTAGAAAACACTCCAGAGCCAAGAGCAATTACAAAGGCCAACTGTGAAACAGTAGGAAAAAAAAGAGTCAACACCATTTATTATTCACATATTGCATTACAAGTGTCTCTTCTCAAACTCAGAGCATAATTTATATTATTTATGTAGAAACTCAACTTCAACAGCACATGGAAAGAAAAGCTAAATAGGTGTGTGACAGGGGTGCAGTGACATCTTGATCAAACATCGAGGCTTGGGCTGACGTGTAGCCCCACGACCCAAGGGATTGAGTGCAGGAGGGACAAACCCAGTGCCTGCTTTTGCCCAGTCCAGCCACTCTCCAGGTGATTCTTTATTGCTGTAAAATGACAGGGATGGTTCCACGGGTACCAGCTTGCAAAGGACTGGGGAACACGTTGGGAGGCCAGGCAGGCACGACCAGAGTGGGTTTCAGGGACACTTGGGAGTGCATGTGTTGCACAGGCAGAGTGACATGGACCTCCTGTCCCTGTGACCATGGATATTGTATTCATCGACTGAGTGACCAGTTTCCAGGCAGCAATGCCTCCCTGGTCTGCTTGAAGAATGATGAAATCAGCCCAGGGTGTTTATTAGATGCCTGTGCTATTGTCACTTGCTCTCTGAACATCTGCTGATATCCTTCCCTAAGTCTCTGTCATTTTCTCTGGTGTCTCAGAAATACGTTTCAGTTTTCTGCTCCTGAAGATAAGAAGGAAAGAGGAGGAGATGAGACTGTGTTCATCCCTGATTCTGACAACTTTCTTTGCCTTAAATGTGCAGTTTCGGACGTTTTTTCCCTTAAGTTCAGAGTTCCCCTTACCCACCTGAGCTGGAGATTGGTCATTCCCTGTGTCATCTGCCAGGTCAAGGCCGCGGGTCTCGGGCAGCAGGATGCAGGAGAGGGCCACCAGCACAGGGATGGTGCCAAAGATGGCCATGGGGATGGCGCGGTGGTAGCGGTCCAGGGGAATGATCAGCGGGGCCAGGATCCCGGCCACCCTGGCCATGGTGGAGCACAGCCCCACGCCCGTCTGCCTGGGGAGAGAGGGGCAGCGGGAGGTGTGGGCAGGGGCCAACACTCCTGGAGGGAACGTGGCCCCATGGCCACCTCGAGCCATGGCAGAAGGAAGCCCTGATGTGTGTGCTGAGCTCACCTGATGATGGTGGGGAAGAGCTCAGCGGCGTAGACATAGGAGGTGGAGAAAGTGGCCGTGGCTGTGAACTTGCCGATGATGGCCAGGACGGTGATTACCACAGGCTGGTCTGAGGGGAGGAGGAGAGACGACCACTGTAAGCTCCAGGGGGATGGTTCACTTGGGACCAGCACTGTCAGCAGTGGGATTTCTTGGGACAGCCCTTTCCAGCAGCCTTGCTAAGCAAACCAATGGCTAACCCATTGAAAATGATGGCCGGCATATCCTCACTGGGAAAATGCCCTGTGGCAAAGAGAAGCCCAGTTTCCTGTGGGGCCTTGGGCCTTTTCTAGATCTGCAAGTGAAGTGAGCTGCTGAGCCACCACAGGTGTTTGGGGAGTGCTTGGTTGGAAAAGCCATGTCCCTGACCTGGAAAGCATTGGGAAGCCCAACTGTTACCTTCAGTCTCACTCACCTCACTGGCACAGCAGCAGGGGTGGGGTATGGACTGAGGTACAAAGAGATGCAAAGAGATGAGGGGGAGTGGGCATTTGTTTTTTCTCTGCATCTAAGAGTGGGAGACATGGTGGCTTTGAAAGCACTTTTTCTGCTCTAGCTTTGTGCCAGGAGGTGGTGGTGTCTCGTGGGTGGTGTTGTGTGATGGCCACCAGCTGCCAAGGGCCAGGAGCTGTGGAAGAAGCAGGCAGAGGCCTGAGGGAGAAGGGCTCCAAGGTGAGGGGAATCCAGAATGCTGGGGATGAAGGGCCCTGGGCTGTGACAGTGGAGGCAGCAGAGCTTGTGGGAGTGAGCTTGTGGGTCTGCCAGGATGGGAGGCTGGGTCTGACAAGGTAGAGATGTCCAGGGCTCTGCCCACAGGCTGGGAGCTTCACCTTCAGGGATGCCAGTGAGGACGAGACATATGAGGCCAGACAGCAGCAGGAGAATGCCCTGCACTTTCTTCCTCCCAAACCACTCCAGCAGGAAAATGCAGGAAATTCGAGCTGGAAACTCCACTGCCCCAAAGGCCAGCTGTGTCAGGTAGATGTCCAGACCAAAACCTGTCACGCTGAGGCTCAGCCCATAGTAGACAATGCTGTCTGCAAACCTGAAATTCAAGTAAAGCGGAATAGAACCTGTCACCAGATGATTTTATAGGGGTTTATTAGGAAAAATTAGAAAGGTTGGAACACATGCGACTCATTTAAATTCCCAGCAATTTCTGTTTTGGTTCCAGTCACCATCTTGGACAGTTCTGTGGGATGTAGTTGCAAGAGATAAAGCATAATGGATCTCCATATGGTGAGGAAACATCAACTTCTTTTCTTTCACCTAGT
>VXBS01003886.1:0-86720 GCA_013400255.1 Sitta europaea | reverse complement strand
CTGATTTTCAGGGACAACAGGCCACGGGTTAAATGAACAAGGCTGAGGGAAATGAATGAGTCCACAAGAGAGCCAAAAGCAGCAGAGACCCTTTGCTGTCTGGGTTTGGGGTGAGGGAGACCACAGCCCACAGAGTCTGGTTTGCACAGATGCCTCCAAAACGAGGAGGGAGCAGGAGGTTTCAGGTGTGTGGTAACCTCTGGTTAGAGGCAGTGAACCCTTACACAGGGCATCCTCCCTTACACAAACGAGCCCAGATGTGAAACCCCCAATCCCACAGGTCACATCCACAGGACATTCCCTGAGGATGTCACCCGAGGGGTGCCCGAATCCATCAGAAGTGCCCAGAGTCATTCCTGAGGCCTTGCACCACAGGACTGCCAAGGATGCAGCAAACCCAGGGTCTGCTGTAGGAGACAATGGCAAACTCCCCCCACACCCAGGGTGGTGCCTGGGCATTCCCACCTGGCCTGAGTGTAGATTAACCCATGGGATCCTGTGCTTTTCGGGGGGACCTCCACCACCAGGAAAATTAGCTGGAGAGGATCAAGGAAGGAAGCTGGGATCCATGGATGGTGATATTTCCTTTATTCTCTGTTACTCTCTTTCTGTCCCCCCACATATTTTTTCTTTCTTTCTCTCCGTCCCTCTCTCTCTTGCACTCATATTTGCTATCAAATAATATCCTTATTATTTGCATTTGCATGTNCTGGGTTTGGGGTGAGGGAGACCACAGCCCACAGAGTCTGGTTTGCACAGATGCCTCCAAAACGAGGAGGGAGCAGGAGGTTTCAGGTGTGTGNGCATGTGGTCTTGTCTGCACCTTAATTCAGGCAGATGCATTTCTAATAACCTTTAAAACTGTGTCTTGACAGCTTTCTCTCAGAATACAGTAAAATGACTTGTCCAGGATTGGAGTGGATCAATAGTGTCATTGGTGAGTAAATCCCCTGAACTTGTTTTAGTTCTTTGCTTTTGTTACTAAGCTGTTTCCCATCAATTTCTGTGGATAAGACAATTCAAAGCCAGTGAAATAACTGAGCATGTCATCTACTTCTTTTTACTTTCTTCGAATACATTTATTTTGCTAAATGGAATGAAACTCCATCTGTTTGAGTTCTCTCTGCTTCATACTCTTCCTGATTAAATATTCCAGGTCATAGGCTTGCTGCAGATTACTGGTTTTTGCCTCTGACTTTCTCCCCACTCACAGCTCCAGTGCTGTGAGAGCAAGGGACAATTAGTAGCCTTCTGCAGCAGCTCTTCCATCCACTGAAGACACACACTGTGAATTACTGGCTTTTAGAGTGAGAAACTCAGCAGTGTCCCCTGACCTATCACTCGTGTGTCAGTGAAAGGAGCTGAAACAGCTGTTTCTCAGAGGACAGCAAATGTATCAAGAAAACACTTTGTTGATATAGCCCCTGTACCTAGACGTGGCAAATAAAGGCTATTTTGGGTTGTCAAATATATAATAACTTGTGTGTAGAGATTTGTAAAAAGCAAAGTTTGTTCTGCACAACTTCAGTCTTTTCACTGTGTAGGGCCTGGGAAAAGTTGGTGTTCTTTTAGGTCAAGGAGATGTGATTTGCAATGTTTTCACTTAGGCCAAACTTTGTAAAGGAAGGTAGGATCCCTCTGCTCTGACACCTTTGCTGCTCTCCCTGTTTCCTTTCCCAGTTTCTCCTTTCTATTTGTTCTTTTTTGTTGTTTATCAAGCTAAAATTTTAAAATTACTCAAAATTTACATGCTTCTCCAGGTATGGGCTCAGAGTGGTTGGCTTGCCAACAAATGTTGTGCATGTGGGTTCTTGCATTTGTGTACTTCAGAAGTCAAATTAAGAGGAGGAGCAGGAGGCACTGCCTTTCAAATAGCTGCATTTTTATTTTTATTTTCCTACTCATTACTGGGATATTCCTATTATAAGTTAGACCTCAGAGCCATTTTTTTCCTTTCCTGTTTAAATGAAATTCCTTCTTGATATCTTTGGTTCAGGTAACACCTGCACCAGGAAAGAGCAATATTCAATGGGTGAGAAACACAGAAGCAAACTGCTAAACATTCAAAATGAATGTATTTGTAGGAAAATGGATGAATAAGAGGGAATATCTAGGCAAAGTACTGAATCCTAAATATACTGCAAAGAACTAACCCTAGCTGATGCACAATTAATGATCAAATACTAAATATTCATAATATATATCATTGAAAACAAGAAAGGGATCATGTGAGCGTCTGTTTTCAGGACAAATGGAAACAATATTTGAAATTTTGTGTGTTTGTATGAATAACAGGTTTAAAGAAACTCCCTCTCAAACCTCATTGAACCTGTATGATTTGGTAAAGTAATAAAAATGTGTTGAATGTCTGTCCATCTGCAAGAATCCAGATGCAATTTCTGCATCATTTTAAAACAAAATCTTTTAAACCTCTTAACATAGTAGCAGTTTATTTGACTCATGTGTGGTTTTGCAAGCAAAAAGAATTGCAATATTAGAGTCAGTGATGTGTGCCTTTTACAGTAGGAGTATCTTGTGAGGAGGTCAGAAACTGTTCTTTAGCATGTAGGTAGTCATCTTTTAGTTAATAATGACCAGGAGATGTATCTCCATTTCTAGTTTCCTGTTGGCAGAGTAGAATGCTGTGAACCAAGGTCATTATATCTTATACTATGGAATAGAGAATACAGGAATTCAGCCTCATTCATCTGGGAGTTATTATAAAGTAACTATTGAAAAATGTGAAAACCTTAACCTTAAGAGAAAAAGTGAGATAAACTGTGTGTTGAGATAAAGACAATTTAACAGGTAAAGCACACATGCAAAACAAAACAAGGAATTCATTCACCACTTCCCATGGGCAGGCAGGTGTTCAGCCATCCCAGGAAAGCTCCTTCACATGTCATGGTGACTTAGAGAGACAAAAGGCCATTGCTCCAAAACATCTCCCTCTTCCTCCCTATTCTTCAATTTTATATGCTGAGCATCACATCATATGGAATGGGAGATCCTATGGCTAGGAAGAGTTGGCTGTCCCAGCTGTGTCCCTCCCAGTTCCTTGTGCCCCCCCACAAGGGGTGAGTGAGAGGCAGAAAAGTCCCTGACTCCATGTAAGTCCTGAGCAATAATGAAAACATCTCTGTATTATCAATACTCTTTAGAACACAAATGAAAAACACAGACAGCAACTACTATGAAGAAAATTAACCTTATGCCAGTCAAAACCAGCACAGCAGCATAGATGCTCTTTGATTAAGCCCATCACCTTTTGAGATTTCCTTGAATAAAGAATTTTAAGATTAGGAAAGCTCTCTAAAGTAACAGAACCTATAAGTGCTGGAGGATTTCTCTGTATGGGAGAACAGCTGAATACACAGAAATTTCAAGAACACATGGATGGTAAAATAAAGCTCAAAATATATGGCATGCTGAACAGTACCTATCAGAGGTGTTCTAATCTGATGGGCCCCCCAGCCTGGGAGCCATGGTAAGTGTGTAGGAACAATGAAAATATATGTGTCTGGTAACAGGCTTGGATCTCCCAATTTAGAAGTGGCCGGTGTTTGCCTATCATTTTCCCTGATAGAACAGAAAGCATTTTCAGGATTCAATCCATGTCTCAAGAATTGTACTTTTATGAATTTTATTTGATCTCTCTTTTTTTTTTTCCCCTCCCTTAGTACAGTTATTATAATACTCTTGTTGAATATAATATAAGGCTACAACATGTTATGTGCAGTTAAAGCGTGTTCTGACTCACAGAGTTAAATTCTGGTTTTTGACCATCAAAAGTCAGTGTGCTTCTCTGGCACTTGAAAGTTTCAGGGCAAAATTTCAAAGTGTGGAGGGGAGACAGAATATACATATTTTTTAAAATATGTTTAGCTAAAGACAAGCTCTCAGCATTTCATTTTGATACAGAGTTTGGAGTTGTTTGCTTTGTGGTTTTTTAGCAATGTGTTCAACTGTACAGAATAATTTTGTGTTGTATCCTTCTCAGAAAACAGTTTATCTAAGAAACAGAAAACATCAATATTTCATGCCTAGCTGTCACTGAATATTTGTGCAGCTTGTCTAAAGTGCACAAAAGTGCAAAATAGTGAACTTATGAAAAATATGAAAGTACCTAGAAAGACGCTGTGGTAAGCAATGCAAAATATGTTACTTAAAATTTAAAAAAAAATACATGAAGCAGAATAAAGCAGACAGAAAGAATTTTATATTTGTAACTGAATATAACTGTGGTTCAAATAATAATATTAGTGTTTTAGAAAATAAACGTGTAAAAGATACACTGTTAGTGAAATCTGTAGGATATAGAGTATATCTACCTGTATTACATTCTAACAACATCATATATATAACTGTAAAAGGCATTATCTTACACTGTATTTTAGAGTTTAATTTTAACTATTAGAGTGGGGGAGTAATTTTTAGGTATTCAAAATTATTTGACAAGAATACAGCAGCCAGGTTATCCCACAACTTACAAATAAAGTGTAAAAACAAACGAGTTCTAAAAACAAGGTTTATTGATTTCTATAATTAAGGTTCTCATTCCTACAAAAGAAAAAAAGTCTTTTTTTTCTTCTCCATTCTAGATCCTGTATTAGTGCTACTATAACGCACATTGTTTTAGGTGAGAATGTTCATTTTTTCAGATAACTTTCTAATTCTGAATGTGATTTGTAGTGTCTTTAGTTGACTTTAGCAGCCACCCACATAGTGGTGTACCACACCCTGCCATAGAACTCATTACTATTTAAAGCTCCCATTTAGTTTAGTATGCTTGTGGATGATGCTTTATTTTTAATGCTCTACATCTAGTCCATCACCAACATTCAGAGTCAATTTTTTTAATATTCAGGGGTTTATTTTTAGCAGAGCTATCTGCTGCCTTCATCTTCGTTTTTGATATGCAACATGAACAAGGAGAGTATTTGTGATATCTTCTGCCAGACAAGTAGTTTTGAAAATAGATGCTGACTGGATAGCCAGTGCAGCTAACAGATGGTCTTGTAACATGTTCTTTTGAATCATTAAAAAAGAAAAATAGATTCACTTGAGCTTTTTTCTCTCAGCAGACAAGCTCTATGACAAACAATAGAATCCTGCTGGTTCCTTAGTCAATTGTAAAAATACATTGTGTGTCTCTAGAAGACAAGGAGAAAGACAAATTTCCTAGGAAAAAGAGCCTGTAGGTGATATGTGCTCTCTTAGTATAACTCAGTGCTCTTGAGAAAGACTGCTGAAAATCATAGCCACTGGTACACCTATGTTATTGAAATGCTGTGTTACTACTTTATCTGTTGTTTTTTAAAACAGTGATTATTCTTAATCACAGCCTGCACACAATTAATCATTGTCAGGTGACAGATGGCAAAAGAGTTTAAAAACTGATCTCTTTATATGTGGTTTTTTTGGGATATGCTCACATTTTCTCTCCTTTATTGCTTTTTCAGCCTTCAAAAATAGAACTAATATAAACCCTAAACTAATATAACCTTTTGTTTTTAAAACCTCAATCTCAATTGCTATTCATAGCCTTTGGCATTAAAAGCTAGCTGTTGTGTAGCAAACAGGATGATAGTATTTCTGAATCAGCAAAAAAAGGAACGTATGAAAATACCTGAAACCCAGTTTTCCTGTTCTGTACCCATGATGTAGACCACCAAGCACTAGACTTCTGCAAGTGTCTGATATACTGTTTTGGGAATTTTTTCTTTCCACTTTGCACAAGTGCCAGCAAGACCTTCAGTGACAAATTGGATTTGTCATCTGTTTTGCTGCTTCATAAAGTCTTTGCTAAATAAGCCTGTTCAGTAATTCAAGTGTGCTTAGACCTGGGGTCATGTTTGCTAAGACTCAATTTCTCAGTTATTTCTCAGTTAATTATTTAACTATGGTTTATGGTATGCAAAATTTAGGCTTTTGTTTTAATTTGCTTCTATTTTTAATAGAAGAAGTAGGACTTTTCAAAACTTTTTAAGTATGAAGATGGCATCTTTAGTAAGCACATCTTTTAATAAAACTCAAACTGATCCTAAGGAGCTGGGTAACATTCAGTTGATAAAATCATCTATCTGTTAGTGGGTTATTAAAGATGTCATTTGCTAGGAGGAAAGAGCTCTTAAAAGGCACTATTTTAACAAATCTACCCTATTTCTTTTCACACTCGTGATCTTCATCCATGTATCAGCATAAATGAAGCACGTGATGCAATGTCAGTATTGATCGGCAGACTTGGCATGTGAAGCTATTATGGGCACACAGTGAATCTCCCCTTCAGAAACTGATTGGCATCTTTGCAGACATAAGCAGCTTGATGAGGGCTAATGTGAGAAGGGATGAGGTCCCAGCATCTGTCCTTGATGATATAGGTGTATATCTATTGATTTCAAAGTGGGGACAACAATGTCAGCGTGTTGTACGTGTGCTCTGCGATGCAGATAAGGTACCACACTCTCTAGGGGAGAGGCAGGTCTCTTCCTCAATTAGTCATTCATTTTCTACAGGTTTCATACTTGGGTCTGGGAACAAATTCTGATAATGAAATGCTTAGGAATGTAAATTGAAGAAACAAACAAACAAAATCTCTACTTCAAGCCGTGGCAACTTCAGAAGGTATTGGAGATGTGCTTAAAATTAATACTCAAAGCAGAGATATAAATATGAATAATTTTCTAGGAAAAGATGCAGATTCTACAAACACAAAAGCTGCCTCTCAGTGTCAATTAGGTTTTTTTTGTTTCCATAAGAAAAGAAAAAACAAGTCCCTAGTTCTGAAATCAAAACAATTGAACTTTTTTTGTGTGTTCTAAGATTGCCTCTTGTTCTGAAAGTAGTTTGCATCTGCTAAGGAGATGCAAAAATATAAAATTGATGTAAAATACACATTTTAATTTTAAAAAAATTATAATAAATTATTGTTTCACGTTGCAAACTGAGAAAATGCAATTCTGTAGAAATCCTTAACTTCTCAGTAAATCACAAAAACTAACTGGGTTTCTTCCACTTCTCCCCCTTCCCAGTTGTCTTTATAGTAATAACAATTGCATTATAGTTAATACTGTAACATATACTGGTATCTGTCATATTCTCACTGTAAAAAAGGTAAAAAACCCTGTTTTTATTTCAGAATAGGTAAATCCCACTGGCATCATTATGCAGATATGCTGCAAATACTCAGATTAGGCTTTAACAAGGCCTTTCATAGTTCAGCTGGTTCCTAAACAGCAATTCACCATCCCAGCATTACAGATCAGTACAGATGTCACTCCCTTTGTCTTTATCCTGTTTTCCACATCTGTCTGTCACAGGAAGTATCAATGTCCTAGACATAATAACTGCATTCTTCTATTTCATCATGAATTTCAGTAATTGTTTTGAAGGAGCAAAACTGTACTAGGTAAGAGTCCACAAAACAAACCCTCCAAAGCTGCATTAGATTGAGCTCCCCAGTCTTTGAAGTTTATAATTTCTCCTTCAAGTTAAAGCTTTTTCTTGGAGAGTAGAAGAAAACCCAAAAAACCACCAATATATGAAGTTAATAAAAGCCTTAATTACTAATCAAGGAGAAGATACTCTTGAAGGAGATAGTAGTGAAGAATAACTACTGTGCAATAGTGCACTAAAAAAATAGCATTGTATAAGTAATTTAGGGAGAAAAGAAAACCACTGCTAGATGGTTGATCAAGGACATTAATGATTTTTGTATTTTTCCTAAATATGATGAAAGTATTGTTAACTTTTATCCAAAAAACCTTTTTTCTTTTAGTGCCAGTTTGAACTGAGTTCAGTACCTTATATGTTGTACAAAATATATGCCATTAACCTTTGTCACTTGTTAGAAAATCAAAATAATTTTTATTCTTCTCACAACCTCTGCCCAATAAGAGTTCTGCCACAGAAGTTTGCATATTACAGGCTTGGCCCCATTTCAGATGATTGACCCTAAAGAACTTAGCTCTGAGTGTATAATTTACCTAAGAACTTTCTACCACAGGTTTTATGAAAAACTGTAAGATCAATATTCAGATGACTCATTTTTCCAGAATTTCAGAGTATTTTAACCTTTAAAGAAGCAGGGATGCTAATGCTTTTTGAAAATAAAATTTTTCTACTGATTCAGCTCTTTTATTCTTACAGTAAAGTGGTTTAAACTATTAGGAGCTATATTGACATACAATATGAGAAAATTATGAAGAAAAAGAACAAAACCAAGAGGCAACTCACTATTTGCTGAAATTAACTAATGGGACAAATAAGACATTTCAGAGCATCTTCTACTATTCTAGATACACCTCAGTTATCTGAATGCTAGGTTAGTACCAAACTAATGTCTTCTCCTCACTTTTACACAGCTCCATTTCGACTTGGGCTATGCTTCAAGTTGGAAAGAAAAAGTCTTCCCATGACTGGGTTTGGAGGAGTTTCATGGATGCTACCCATGAAATCCACCTTGCCTCTTTCAGCTCTGCAATCCCACACTGTGCATGTTTTGTCAGTGGAGTAAAGGAGTATTAGGTGGCTGGGGTGGTTCCTGTCATACCTATTAGAGAAATTTGTGGTAGAGTAAGAGTAGCAGAGTACTCTGGGAGATCCTGCACTTGCTTAATAATAATAAAGATAAGATGGCACAAATTATTTTCAGATTCAATTATTGTTTCTGTTGGTAGTATGGGAAATTAATATTACTTCTTTCTATTTTGTGTTCTGTCCACATATTGGAAGTTCTGCCTCTGTCTTTGTGACTCACTGGTGACTTTTGAAAGGGGAAGCTGTTGCAATCTTATTTACCACCAGATTTTATGCCACTTTTGCAAAATGAGCTTCAAACTCATATATGCTGAACTTCTTTAGGTAGCCCCATAACATTTACTTAAATTCAGAGGTAAAAATCTCTTGTGAACCTTTGCAAAGGTTGATTCTGATTTCAGAATACATGGTACAATCCATGGAATTTACCCTCCAAGTCATTTCAGTCCTCCTCTATGAGGGCATAGACTTGTTTTCAGAAGTCAAAATATGCTTTTAAAATACCTTATTTTACTCCAAATCCATGCCTCAAAAAATCTCACTTTCTAACATTTATGTTGAAATTGAACATATCGAACAAAATAGTAATAGAATACTAGAAAACTGTACTTTTATTTTCTTACAGAAAAAAGAAAAAAACATGAACATTTGCATGGAAAGAAATATTATAATAGTTTTATGATCATTTTTTTTTCATTGCTTAAAATCTGTCCACATTTTATTCTTTCACCTTAATCCATTAATTTTAATCTTGTCATATTCTTTCTTATAAAGAAGATGAGAGATTGCAATGAGAGATTGCTCACTGCCATGTTGTCCAAATCAGCAGACTGATAAGCATCATGCCTGTCTGAATGCTAAATAACTTATCAAACCTGTGCTCCTGGTAAATGGCTGAATGTATATTCAGTTTACACCTCACAGTTTTTGTATCAACTAAAGCAGAAGTCCCATGGGTGACAGCTTGTTTAACTATCTAACCCTAATTTATCCCTTGAGCGCTGTCCATCCTACACAAAATGCAATTAAGTAATTAAAAATTGTATCAAAATGCATGCAGGCAGGGGGTACAGGGAATTAAAAATGCAAAGTCAGTGTTAATTCTTGCATTTCTTCATTTTTCAGTCCTTGACTTTGCAGATTAATGATGTTTTAACAGAATTTTTCCATCTAACTTTCTATTTTTGTTTAAAAGTGAATTGAAAGCAACTCAGAGTGGCTGTTGGGGAGGACAGCACAGAGGTCCATGCAGTACAATTTAGAGTGGTAAAGTCAACAGCTCAGACCATTTCCATTCAGCTAATGAGATCTATAAGCAGTAGAATTTGCAAATTGTTACCTTTCATGAAAATCAGTCACAAAAGGACAATATGGAATGTATTTTCCTAAGGGTTTCTGTATATTATTTACTGATAGGAACTTGCACTCTAATAAATGTAGTATACATTCCAGATTTTCTGCATATTCAGTCATTTCTTCCTTTTTTTGCAACTCTGGGTAGTCTAATCTCTGTGAATCTTCTCAAGTTCCTGAATTCCTGTTCTGCTCCCCAAAATGTAAGACTAATAATTTTATTAGTATTAATTGTAAGGCTATTAATTTTAATATAACTTTCCTCTGCCCTCTAATCTGACCATGACAATGCATGCCAGGTGTGCAGTCCTACTCTGACTTCAAAAGGCTCTGACAGGGGTAAAACCAGACTCAAAACTGATATGGGACATAATGAATACATGGACAAAGGCAGGAAGGCAATTCCTGCTTTATTTACAGAAGTTTTATGGCAAAGTGGAATTTTATGAACATCTATCAATATGGAATCTGTAATAAATATTGTTGGAGACTGGATGGATTGCTGAGATTTCAGAGGAGTTTATAATCTGAGATAAACAAACCTACATGCACTGTTTTGGCACTGTTGGGAGTGTCAGTACAGGACACATCAGAGAGATTTGATCATAAAGGGGAATATTTTTTATCCTTTAAAATAATCTATAACTTTTATATGCTTCATAGCACTTAGTAAACCTACATGTATTAAAAAGAGAATAAAAGTTTATATTTTGTGTCCTTCTATGTGCATTTGAATAATTTTCCCTCTTTTTAATTCTGCCTTTGAAACACATTATCTGACCTGGCTGTCCAGTAAAATTATAGTTTAAATGAAATCTCTGGTAATTTTTCATAGATCCCTGCTGGCTTTCAGCTAAAATGTGCTTATTGCAAGGTGCAAGTGCTGTGTAGTCCATCAGCAGAGTGACACTGGGAGCTGGTTTTATTTTAAGTCTATTTTAAACAAATTGTAACGCTAGATTTAGAACCTATTGAGTCAATGTTTGTAATCAATATCAGAATTTTCTCTGATAATAGTCTGTAACTTAGGAGTATAATAAATGTCTGTATGAATAGGCAATAGCCTGAAACTCCTAAATGAAGAGACATGGCTTGACAGGATAACATTAAAAACAACTGAATCTAATTGCAATAATTATGATGTCAACAAAATATTTTTAGATCTAGTCTTTCACTGAAGTAGTCCAAAATGTTGGAGGAATGAAAAACAACCATTTTTATTAAAATAATTATTGTTTTCATGACCTGTGTCTTGCTTTGTAGATTTTGAAGTATGTAATAGCCTGCAGGGGGGACAGTGCTATTCTTGAAAACTGTGAGTCTGAGGCCTGTAGGGATCTTGAAAGAAGTGAAAGACGGATGTCTCTTTGTACATTTGGCTGCAATGCTGTTTAGAAGAAAATGCAATGTTTTAACGATCCCTGGTTGTCTTTTTGACATGTTCTGATTGTACTCAGCTCTGCAGGGAGATTTAGCTGTCTCTCCTGTCACATGGAAGACTGGAAACTATAAGGAAGTTAACAGAAGCCAGAGATTAAATTTGCTTCTACAATTACATGCTAAGTTCTGTTCAAAAGATAATATTGCATTCCATTTTCACTTCTAAAATGAAATTTCCATTCTGGTCCATTATGCCATTCTGCTGTCAATGAGAGCAGGTGAAAAACACTGACCCCAGAAATGGTCAAAAGCTTGGGACACTAAGTACGTGAAAGTAAACATAATTCAGGAAGGATATTTAAAATGTAATGAGTGCTAGGGTCTACACTTGGGGTTAAACTTTAGATTTCCAGTAGGTGTATGTAAAGAAGTTTTCATAATAGTGAGAACTATTCTGTACTGTTTCTTGCCCTAGTGAAGATCCAGGACACTTGCCTGCTTGCACGGGAGTACAAAAAACAGCACAAAAATTTTGTCTCTGCAGGTTGTAGTGTTGATGCCACACTTCCAAAGTGTTGTAATAACTAAAGTATCACCTGCATTTCCTTTTTGTATGTTGCATATTGTCTGGGTGTTAATTGGCTGAAGAATTTTCATTTCTGCTGTTCAGTTGTGAACAAAATAGATGATAGATGGTGTTTGGTGTTTTTAGATGTCTCTTTTAAGACTAAAGATGAATGAATGGGACACTCATCTCAGAAAGTCCCTAAGCTGCTCGCCACTGTGGTATGTATAGTTCCTTATGGGAAAGTATCACAAAAACCTCACTCTGTTCTTGTGTTCTTACTCCAAGAAGCTCCTGATAATTGGGTGTGTATAATATAAATTACATACTAATTTATATTTGCTTCTCAAGGTCACAGCAGATATGTGCATAGAACAAGATGTATTTACTTTATATAGTTAAAAGAATGGAAATCTAATTATGTAGTTAAAAGTGTCTATCTTTCATCTTTTAAAGAAATGTTTTTTTACAATTTTCTACATCATTATTTATTAACGACAATCGTAACAGTATTTTACATAGGTATTTTTTATCTCAAATAAGCTAAAGTCACCAAAATAGTTCAGAAGTTTATGTATTTTAGCACAAGTTTTATATGAAATTTCTTTCCTTCAGAGATTAAATTTTACACAGTGGCCATGATGACATTGTCTGCAAGGGCAGAAAGAAAACACTTTTCTAGTGTGGAAAGCAACGAGTTATAAGAACAGCTAAGAGGGTAGGATGAAAGAAAAGCCCATTAGTAAACTCACAAAGAAATTTGGGCTGTGTGTCTCACTATTCAGAAGAATTGCATCAGTCACCATGCACATCCCTGTTACCTAAAGACTCATGATTCACCCCAGCTAGCCTACCATCTTCAACATTTGACTCAACATTTTGTAATTTTTTACAGCAGAAATTTGAGGCACAAGAAAAAAAATCACTTTCAAAGTGATTTCTGTTAGCCAAGATTGTCAGCTGATAATGTTTTTAATGCAAAGATCTTGGTTGAGCTGACTGTAAGGTGGGATTTTTCTGCATTAATTATGAGGCAGGTTAAATAGTGTCTGTTTTAGAATGGGTACAGTCTTTAGCTTGTTGGAAAGCAGAGAGGTTCCAATTTTGCCTGTAAATGAAAGGAGCTTGTGTTTGCCAATTAAATCAAGCAGCTGTTTCACAGACAATATTGCTAATAGCTACCAACTAAACTCCAAGCTGTTACTCTGGATTGTTTAATGAACTGCTTTTAATACATAGTAAATGCTAACCTCTGTATCTCAATTTATTGAGCAAGAAGGGAGGGATATTTAAAGACATCTCTCTTCAAAATTCTGTAGCATTGTATGAACTTTCTGTGCTAATGAAACACAGGAATGTGAGACTCTTTCTTACACTATTTATATGAATCCTGGAGAGAATAGTGCTACCTAAATTGTTTTTGACAGTGCATGACAAAATTGCCATGTTCTGATGCTATACAGCAACTGTAATTTTTTCTCTAAAGGAAATATTTTAGGCATGCCATGCAAACTTACTGCTTGTATTCTTCACTGTAAACTGCACAATACTGATGATAAAATCAGAATGCATCTCACATTTGGCACATCAATGTATGCAGCAGTCTTGTGTGACAAATGAATAAAGGAATTGAAAACAATGCATGGATTTCAGCAAGAAACATTCACGACTCAGGAATTGGGTCTTGAATATTTTTATTTTTTTTTTGCATGCAAGGCATAGTCTCTGATATTTGTTTTCATCAGAAGGCCTTGAATACATCTCTCATCTCTTCTCTGAGCAGAAGCATAATTAAACAAGGCATCAAAGCTATCTAACACTAAAAAGAACTGCTTCAGAGAGAAATTGTGAGCTGGTAAAACTGCTCACAATTGCACTGGGAGAGCACCCTTAGTCCATTCCTTGTTACTACCATGTAAAAAAAAAGTCTAAATGTCTTGATTGACCCTACCTGCTTTCTACAAACACTGGGATATCAACCTAGGCTACAATTATCTTGCTTGCTATATTTCTATGGCAAAGTTTTGCTTTAACTATACAGAATCTAGAAGTAAATGGCCTTTTTTTCTTTCTCAATTTAAAATCTCAAACAATTAAACAGCAGTGAGAAAAATTAAAATATTTCGGTTTTTTTTTCCCTTGTTATCTACACCTTGGACATACATTAAATGCAGCAGAAGATGAAAAATATAAATATTTCTTAGAACTTGCCTCATTTTCTGTCCTTATTTCCAGCTTACATCTGTCACTAAAAGGAGACAAAAGAAAATAAAAAGAGACAAGAAAGGAAGAATTAAGGAAATTTTTGAAGACCTGTTGCAATCAGCAATCTCTGTGGTTTTTTCTGTTACTATTTTATAAGTAAAACAGACCATAAAATTACATTTATAAGCTGGGGGGTGGTGATAGTGGGGAAAACAGTCACAAACCAAACACACAAAAACCAGAGATGCAAACTTCTGACTTTACAGATGGCTTTTTTTCTTAATTATATGGATAACAGTTTAGTAATACCTAATTGGTCATGCTTGACAAGTAATAGCAGTGTTTCCAAGACAAACAAATGTTCACATTTTTCATACTTAACCAGGGAGTTTATGTGCAAAAATGACCAAATGTATCATCTATTATAAGCCTCCTATGTTATTTTGTAATAAACCACCATCTGTACTTTGATTTTACAGAATCTGTGTGTGATGACCACAGAATTTAATTATATTGCAGATGGGTTTGGGGAAGAAACTAGGGGGTTTTTTTTATTTTATTTTTTTATTTAGATAAACTACAAGAGCTCTTTTCATTAACTTAGATATGTCTGCAAAGCAAGTTTATTTTGTTTTTATCTGACAGGTAGTGCCCTGAACACCCAATAACTGCCCTAATCTTTCTTTCCTGTGTCTTCCAAACTCACAGACAATTCTTCATATACACATTCAGCTTGTGAAAGTGTGTATTTTTTTCTATGCTGTACATTTACATATTGGTTGCTTGTTTTCTGAGTTAACTTTTAGTGAATAAGTTTCTCCATTATGGTTAAGATATTAGTTTATTCATATTCTGAGAGCTTGTCGATTTATGTATTTTATTTTCTAGTTACTTGTCGCAACTTTGCAGATTTTGTTCTAGTGAGTAAATATGCCTGAAATAACTATTCTTTACTAACTTTTTTTGGTGTACAGTTCTTTCACATGAATAGTATTTCTGGATTTTGTGTGTGACTAATACAAGTAAGTTGTTTTGGTTTTTTTTAATTTAGTAAGTCATTCAATAATTTCAAAAATTGCAGCTAAATAAATAATTTTAGTAATCTTGCATAATTTAAAACGTTTTGGCATCATGCTACCATGCTCTGTCTCCCCAAAGGTGAAAGGTGGTCCTTCTCCCTTCCTCCTCAGAAAGGCTTCAGCCATGACTCCAAGCCAGACTGGGCATGCACCATGCAATACTCTGATTCTACCCATGTGCAAGTTAAGAGCATTTAGGTAGGAAGGTTGTCAGGGATACTTAGTGCAATTCAAAATCAGGCTCCCACCCTATATTCCACTGATTTCTCTGTTTAGTAGAGGTCTTGGCTATCTCGAAGAAAATCTAAAAGATGACCTCTTCTCTTGCCCCACCTTCTGATTATGCCTACTTCAATTTCATAAAAAAAATGGATTATCAATGAAATTGGGAGGACATGTAGCTCTCAGCTCTTCTGAAAATACATGAAGTTACCTGAAAAGCCACTTGCACTCTCTGTACCCACTTTTTCTACCTGTGGTGGGTTGACCCTGGCTGGATTCCAGGCACCCATCAAAGCCAATCTCTCACTCCCTCCGCAACTGGGAAACATAACAAAAGGTTCAGATAAGGACCAAGAGAAATCACAAACTGGTTACTGTCATGGGCAAAACAGACTCAATTTGGGGAAATTAACTGAATTTATTACCAATCAAAATTCAAGCATGGTAATGAGAAGTAAAATAAATCTTTAAAAAAACTTTTTCCCAGCCCCTTCCTACTTCCCAGCTCTACATCCTCTGTGCATCATGGGGTCCCTCCCACAGAAGGGTGTTCTCTGTGAGCTTCTCCAGCATGAGTCCATCCCATGGGCTACAGATTTTCACAAACTGCTCCAACTTGCCTCCCTTTCCATGGGTTGCAGTTCTTCAGGTGCAGCCTGCTCCAGCGTAGGTCCCCCACAGGATCACAAGTCCTTTTAGGAAACATTCTCTAATGTGGGCTCCTCTCTCCAGGGCTCTGCAGGTCACTCACAGAAACTTTTTCCAGGGTAGGCTTCTAATGAGTCCACAGCCTCCTCCAAGCATCCACCTGCTCCAGTGTGAGTCTCTTCCACAGGCTGTGGGTGGGTCTCTGATCCCTGTGGATCTCCATGGGCAGCAGGGGCACAGCTGTGTCACCATGGCTGCACCAGGGACTGCAGGGGAATCTCTGCTCCAGCACCTGGGGCACCTCCTGCCCCTCCTTCTCCACTCACCTTGGTGTCTGCAGAGTTGATTCTCTCCTGTGTTCTCACTCTACTCATCTCTGGTGTCAATGACAGCTGCACAATAACTCTCTTTTCCCCTTTCTTAAATATGTGATCACAGAGGAATCACCACAATCTCTGACTGGCCCAGCCTTGACCAGCAGAGGGTCTATCTTGGAAATGCCAGGGATTGGCTCTGTCAGACATGGTGGAAGCTTCCAGCAGCTTCTCACAGAAGTCACCCCTGTAGCCCCACTTCTACCAAAGCCTGACCACACAAATTCAATGCATTAACCTTTTTTCCTGACCCCTCTGCCCTTTAAGAGTTGCCCTGTCTAAGTTGTGCTCTTTAGGTTGCTTTGAACATGCTGCACTCCAGAGCAATTTTACCATCTACTCTTCCTGCTTTCAGGAAGACTAGATAATTAACTGGGACAGATGTTAACAAGATTCCATGTGATTAAAATTTGTGGTGAGCAGAGAGTCCCAAATGGGTATAGTCTTGGCCTGAATGGTCTCAAGAATGTAATTTTTCTCCCCTGTCATGAGATAATTTAAGCTGATTCAGAGAGTGTGAAAAGGCAACATTGCAGTGGAACAGTATTTAACCATACTATAAGATTTGGGGCAACTTCCAGTTCAGCTGAGTTTAGACAAGAAGTATAGGCTACAGCAAGAGCTGTTTTAGTAATTGTGGATATGAAGAAAAGATGAACACTGTCACTGGAATCATTCACAAAATACTTAAGATGGTAGAGGGAGATTTTTTGTTCTCTACTGGCTGTAGATTTTATTTTTTTAATCTTTTCCCCTTCTTCCTTTGGTTGGTTACTAGTTTGCTGTTAGAATTGGGTTGGGTTGGATGGCTATTCACTGTGATATTTCCACACTTTTGCTTCCAATATCAGCTAGGGGTAGTGAGTATAAATATATGCAAAGTGGAATTTGGCTGTCAAAAAAATAAGTCTTTTAATTAACTTGGTTTTTGAAGGTTTTTAGGGTTCAGTTTGGAGTTGTTTCAAGTGATGAGCTAGGATTTGTGTTTATTTTTATTGCATGAAAATTTTATTGCATTTTCTTGTTGATGTATGAATAAAAATAAAATGTGGAATGGGATAAGAAAATATGCAACAATTAAACCACACATATATAAAACATATGTATATTTTTTTTTATACACACATGTATAAAATTAAACATATACCAAAAATTTAAAACAAATACTTTATTCCTTATATTGGGTATAAACCTTGTAGAATGTTAATATATATGTGCAGTGAACTTTCATAATGTGAAATTTAGTATTTCCCAAATTAAAAAAAAAAAAAAAAAAGTAGTAAATAAGTATTAGCATAACAGGAAAATAAAAGCAAAGCAGAAAGGAAAAAATCTGATACAGGTTATATGCCATATGCATTTCACAGCTGGTTCATATGTTGTCTGAAACTCATTAAGATAATTCATCATTTCTTCACACTTAAGTTGGATTTCTAATTTACAACTGTCATTTTCAAGTGTTCATTGTATTCTATTAGTAACTTGAAAGAGGTTTAAACAATTTAATCTTATCATTTTAAATCTTTGTGCATAGGCACACTGTTCCCAAGTGGATTAAAAGCATTGAACATCATGTAGATAATTATCAAAACTTGAAACACAGAGGAAAATGCCAGAAGAGAAAGCAAAAGCACTGTTGTGCTAACATACTCTAGAAAAGCTTGAACATGATCAACTTGATAAAGATTAAACAGATAACTTGAATTGTTGGATAGCATTAGCTTTAATAAGGAAAGGAAAAGAGTGTGATTAATATCTGTCATGGTTTGGAGAGGTGACATTTGTTGGTATTTTTTGATGATCTCGTGTTTACACAAATGTCGATTGTAACTTCTGCAAACCATTTGAGATTTATGGTACTCTTCCATGAGATTTCAATTAAAAACATTAGCACCATAAAATAATATAAACCTACCTTAAGTTCATTTTTCCTAGAGATTTTAATAGGAAATATTCCTCCAAGAATGTGTTTTCCAGTTGGATCCTTGAACAGTCTATTCTTAGCNTTACAAGGAATGTTTACCCATCACTCTGGAATTGATGGAACAAAATAAGTATGTACCAGCTGAACTATATTCTTTGTTAATATAGATACAATTAAATAATATGATCAAAACCCAAGTATCTTAAAAAATTATAAGCAGTCATTTTTGTGTATAGGGGCAGCTATAAAAATGAGTTAGGATATTATGTATTTATGCATATACATGTATAGAGTAATCATTATATATATTTAATGAAATACAATGTAGCACTGTCAGTCTTTAGGAATACATACAGGGGCTTGTCAGGTGGAAAACAACAGATAAAGATATTTTATTGTATGTGACACATAAAAAAACTACTAAAGGGTTCATGAAGGTCCAACATCCACAGTCTTGAAATGAGATTGCAAAATTAGAAAGAGAATTATAGGAAAATACTGTAAAACCTGGAGAGAAAAAGAAAATAGCCTTAGTACCTGTGTTTTGGTCTGTTAATTATTGCAAAGGGTTAAGTTTAGCCTTGATCAGCAAATACAAATATTGACATCCTTTTGGGTGGACACTTCTTGCAGAAGTTTCTGTCAGTGAGGGGTTGGAGAGCACAGTAATGAAAGACTTAACAAGGTCTATGGATGATTCAATTTTGGGAGAGGACATTAGCTAAATTAAAAGTAGAAATTAACAATTATTTATCCACAGTGACAAAGACTAGTCCAGAATAAACCAGAAATTTGTTGGAACATTTTGAACCCTTCAAGACCTAGTTCATTTGTAAGATATAGTCTCAAGGTCGTATAGAATTTGTCAGCTCTATAGAAAATGTTGTGTGGTGCACCTGAGTGATGTTAAGATTTTCAGGTCCTGATTAATGTTTATTTTGAGAAGGTAAAATAAAAACACCACAAAACCCCATCATGCAATTTTGTAAAAATGTTATATAAGAAGAAAGCACAGATATACTTAGAAGGTAAACAAGACTTCTGGTTTTCTGATGAACCTTGAAAAACAATGAAAGAAGTACCTTAAAAGCACAAAGTGAAAGTTCAACTCAGTTCAGAATCAAATTTGTACTAAGCACAAAAACACTCACAAATTCATAAGTCTGGAAAGGAAGTAAGAATTAAACACTCTAGTAGTAAACTATATTTTGCAGTGAGCAAGTGTTTATGAGCTTGAAAGGCATTTTTGTATCCTTGAAGGGGACTTTTAATTTCCAGCTTGTTGTTTGATAAAGCTATTTATACAAAACGCCTTTGGTGCTTATGTATCCTGGTATTTTGATTTGACAGAAGTAAATAAGAACTAAAGCTTTTTCAATGGAAAATTTCTTGAGACAAGTAATATAAAAAATACATTCACAGACTCTTACTTTCTTACCATTGCTGCTTGTCCCTGGCAATCTTAGAGAAAAAAGGATGAGATCCTGTTTGGAGCCCCTCAGAGGGGCAGTAAAAAGTCCCACAGCATAGAGAGGTGGTGCAAGCCAAGGCTGCCAATTGCACAGCAGCAGACCAGAGCCCACATACCCATCTCTGAGACACTCGTGAAGTGATTTGAACTGATAAGAAATCAAGAAGAGTTAAGTCTCCCTGATTTCATCAGTAGCATTCAACTAATTCAATCTAAAACAATCATCTTTATTTAAAAAGAAATAAAAAATATATTTTCTGCAGGAAAGATATTGTACTTGCATTAGTTGTAGAAACTGGGCAAAGTCCACATAAAATGAAGGTGAGATTTTCCTCGTGGAGGTTTGTCCCTCAGTTGTTGACTGTTGACTCACTAAAAGAAGTGAGTCTGTACTCCACTGTATTTAAGCAGTCTTTTGCAGTTTTTCATCATTTCGTGAAACAAAAGAGCAGCAGTCACAGCCCTTGCTTTGATCTATTAATACTGGCCTCACTGTTACTCCTAGTGCTGTTCATATTGCTATTCCCTTCATGTTTTGTTTTGAAATATTTGAAATATTTTACTTTATCTGCATAATCAGAAGCTTCACAGATGGCAATGACTCCCAAACCAGCCCAGTGGTCAGAGCTAAGAGCTACAAGACCTCTCTGACCCAAACCTATTCCAGCTCCATTGCCAAGCTAACAGCCCTGCCTTCAGCAGCTGAGGTTTCTCAGCAGTGTTCCAATTGTGCTTTCTAAATAAGGGACTTCATAGAGGATCCCAACATTAGACTTCTTTCAGTGGGTCACCCCTCATGCTCTCACACTGCAGGATATAAAATTCAGTGAGTACTGATTGCATGGTTGCACCATGGATCTCATGCACAGTAGCTGCTGCTTCTCATATTTGTCTGTGACAGCTTGCAGGTTACCTCTGGTTTTAGGGTTGCCATTTTATGTTTCTGATTTTCCCTTCTCTGACATAAGTTACTCTAGATTAAGATGTCTTTAAATTCAGTATATATCTTAAATATCAACTTTTCCTGCTGATGGTGTTAACTTTTTACTCCCAACTATTTTTTCATGCTCAGAGATTTTCCTGTGCTTCTTGAACCCTGCACACAGTGTACTGTGACATCATGCCTAAAAGTGTCTCTTGCTTTTTGAGTGTTGCAATCATACAAGCTGAGAGATGCCATTATTTCTGGCAAAATTCATATTTCTTTAGGGAGTAAATAATAAAAGATTAGACATCCTTGGTAGGTTTTCAATGCCTCATATATATTGTCATCAAAATTTCCCTGATATCACTGGAGCAGTGATAGCCCACTCAGGTGGATCTGTTCCCACTAATGGAAGCTCGACAGGCCACTGCCACTGATATGGATATTTTTTTCCTGTGATTGTTCAGTCTGAACAAACACAACTTACCAGAACTTGGGGAGAAAGTGTTTCTTAGCTCAAGTATTTGTTAAAGTGGGATTCTGTTGCTTAGGCATAGATGAGCAGTGAGTGACACTGTAGGTGCCCTGGGGTGCCCAAGACATCCTTGTCAGTCTGGCCAAAGTGTCACAGGGCTGACAAGAAACCTGCATCCTTAAGCAGGACACACAGAGCTCAAGCAGAATGTCCTCTATGAGAACAAAACCAGCCATGAGTATTTCCTGACTTCATATAAAATAGGTTGGTTTAGAAATTTTTATTCTATTATTTGTGTTTTTCCCCTACGTATTTTCCATTTTCATTTGGTCTCTATTTCTCTGGGCACAAAATTGAAGTCTTAAGTTTCACAAAAAATCAAAACACCAAAGCCAACAAACTCTGGTCTTCTCCCATCCCTATATAGGATGCTCAAGATTCCAGAAATTTCAGAATTAAAGAAAATATATCATGAAAGGCATTTTCCTTTACAAACCTCAGAAATATGTACTATCACAGGTCTGAAGTTGTAGCTATTGTGAACCTCTAGATTTTTACAAGTCAAGAGTTGGCTATCAATATTTTTCTTCTCAAAAAACCTAAATATAATTTCTTTGTGTATGAGTCCCATTACTATGCTAAAGTCTTTCTTCTATGAGCATTGTGGTCTTGTAAAAATCTAGCAGGCGATACTATAAAAGTTGCTTACAGATTATTTCAACACACTTTATCCCATTCTATTTTTTTAAGCCAATATTTTAAAGAAAACTTCTCTTGTACCAAAAGTTTTCCTTCTGTAAACTTTCAAATCTTGTTAAAAATTAAGTTCTGAATTCTCCTAATCAGAAAGTATGGGCTGTCGTGCATTTTTTTTTTACTTAATATAAAGAAAAATGATTGAACCAGGCATAGTCTGAACCAGGCATTGTTTTGATGGTATTTTCATACATCATTTTGTACTTTCATATATCACTTTGTACTTTCCAATATTATTTTTACCTTCAAACATATTTTGTGTATTTTGGCAGGTAAGGGTTCAGGGTCATTCTGAAATTCTGCTTTTCTGTTCTGCCCGGTACGGAATTTATGTAGTGAATAGTTCCCTCGTACTAATTACAGTCATTTATTTTCAACATTTCTGTCTTGTAAAGCCTGGTTAAAATTCATTTGTAAGAGGGAAACCAAATGTTAGAAATCTATTTTGATGTAGTATATCTGCATAAGATGAGAGCTGAACGTGTGCCTGGATTTTAAATCTCTGAATGCCTACTTAATAAGGTAATTTGGACAAGGTTTGTTTTTTGCTAAGGGCTTTTGCCAGCCTAGCACAATGTGTCCTGGTCTTTGGCTTGGTTGTGAAGGTGCTGCTGCAATACAAATATGTGATAATAAAAGATACTTATCCTGATGAACTTAACCTGTAACATCCCATTTCTTTAGCCACAAGGTCAAGCACTTCTGCACTAAATCAGATCCTCCTCTCTCTTGAACCTTCTTAAAATTTCACTTGCAGGTTGCCTGCTAAGTCATTAGAAGGACATAGCCCAGAGTTTTAGTCATTCGAAATAACCCAAGGAAATAAGTGGAAGATTGATGCTTGAATTGATTTATTTTTATTTACTGATCTTCTGTTTAGTGCACTTAATTTATGTCAGATAAATCACTTGAATTCTTTTCAAAGATCAAGTGAGTAAAATGTCATCGCATTAAGCATAAGTATCCATTTTTTTCCTAAAGGTCTTGTTGTCCCTAGGTACATGCATGTATAAGGTTCTTGGGAAGAGCACACATATTACAGAGTCTTTTTGTTTGATTTTTATAATATTCCAATCTTCTTAAAATCTGCATTCTATTTACACAAGTGAAGATTGGCTCTCTTATTTAAAATAAAGCTTGCTGAGATTAGCAGTTGAAGTAGAAGCATCTGTAATCTATGCAGCTGAAAATGCAGGGGATTTTTCCAATTGTCGACGTTGAAGTCACCAGGTGGTGCTGTTACATAGTATTGCAAGACCTCCTTCTGAAATTTGTTTAATTACTTTTTGTTTGGTTTTTTTTTGTTTTTGTTTTTTTTCTTCAGGAAATGTTGAATAACCCCATTGCCTTAAAGTTGAGACCGGCTACAAGACCAAATTGACCTGTGACTTTTATTTTGGTAGTAGAAGGACTTTCTGGGAGGTGGGAGTTGGAGGCTAAGGGTGTTTTCTTCTAAAACAGTAGAGTTTGCATTCTGGATGTTGTGGACTTTGTTCCTGGTCAGAAATAATGCATAACTTATATGACACTCAACATATTTTTTGGCCCCTTGAACCATAAGAAAAACAAAATAAAACTTGAAAGTACGTAAAAAATTATGTTAGGAAGAGAAAACAGACATCAGTAGGGATAACTATGCTATTGTTTGCATGGAGAATATTATCATGACTTTGAAGGGGGTGTTATCTCTTTAGGAAAAAGTCTTCATGATTAGTTTCCACCTTCATTGGATTGAATTAGAGACATTAAACATTAGAGTAACTATTAATTGAGGTGACATTGATTTAGATTTTTATCAGCAGAACCAGCGGAAACCCTATAAATGTAAGTTGAAAAAAATAAAAAGGGAGAAAGGTAAATAGTCATTGCCTGCCAGTACGTGTGGTGGCATAATAATGATAAAGAAAAATACCTAAATGGGAAGGTAGCCATCTGGAGTTTAAGAGAATAATGATTCAATCTGCTTCCAAAGATTCAGCAATTTTAACATAAAAAGTCTTGTTAGAGACTAAGATGAGACTCTTTTATCACCCTATACATGGAACGTGGATGGTGTTGCGTATCTCACCTCATTAGCATTTTAAGTAATAGGAAAGACAATTGTGTAAAGAGAATCTGATGAGGGGAGGAGGGGAAAAGCCTTCCTGGTAGCTATTGATATTTATTTATATAGTTCACATAGGCATGTGCATCTATTTTTTTCCAGGATAGGCTTTGAAACAACTCCTGACAATGGTTTTCTTGCTTTGATGGTTTAACTAACCCATGATGTCCCTACATACCGAATGCAATCACTTTTAAGAATTTCCAAAATCAGTGGTGTAGCTGCATGATGATCAATATGAATAATGTTCCCATTTTCTGCAAGTTTTTAAGTAATTTTTATAGTAGTGGTGACTTTGACAGGACTGAGAAAAATAGCTTACTTATACAAAGTCTTTTATTGGATATCTAAACAATATCTGAAATATCATTGTTACTCTGTAGAAACAGATATTTATTTATTCTTAAAATATAATTTAAAAATGTCTTGGAATTATTCTAAGTATGTAATAATTGTCTGCATTGGAAAGAACAGGAAGATATATATTTTCTACTTTCAAGAATGGTGTTTTTTTGTACTCTTTTTACTGACAAGTTATGATAAAGTTCCATGGTTAATACAATTTAGGACACAGCTATGTTGAATAGACTGGGACACTGGTCCAAATAAAAGCTGTTCCTGAGAGAAATCACTTTCCTTTTTTGTTTTTCTGTTCTAATAAACAATTTCTCATATGAATAATAATAAATAGAATTGGTAACTGCCATCTTTAACAGTTTAATATTGTCTTGCATGTATACAGTACTGAAGAAAATAATTAATGGGCTATATTTCTGTGTTACGCTAGATAACTCACTAAAACATAGTTTTAATAGTTCACATCATTTTCATT
This sequence comes from Sitta europaea, assembly GCA_013400255.1. NCBI lineage: Eukaryota > Metazoa > Chordata > Aves > Passeriformes > Sittidae > Sitta > Sitta europaea. Next base: position 61,869 of record VXBS01003886.1, on the reverse strand, counting down.
AACCTCTTGATACTCTATTCATCTCCATTAGAGTAATATCATATAATAAAACCAGTAGAAACACACAGACTATTTTAGAAGCAGAAATCAGTAAGAGGCCATGCAAGAAAAAATAGATTTCAATGAGATCAAATCTTCAGCTTTTTTCTTTTTTTCTCATCTCAGATTTCCTCTGCCTGAGCATTTCTTGCTATTAATTGCATTTCTGTTGTGGTGTGCTTATTTTGATTGCTTGTTTTTTGTATTATTTTGTTATTCACAGTTTCATTGTTATTTGGTGTGTTCCCATGAATCCCTGTATTCTTCCCCAGTTGGTTTGCCCCTGTGTTATATCCACATATATCCATAGTTATATCCATATATCCATAGTTGCCTTCTATGGTATTCCCCACCCTTTATTCCTGCCCCTTTCCCTTTCTGCCATTGTATCCTTACCCCTTGTTCCAGCACCTTCCTTGTCAATCCCTCCTTGGGCCAATCCCTGATGGTTCCATCCCTTTGGAAATCCCCTAATCCTCGATGTCCCATTGGCCCATGTGACCCATGTGCTCCCTCATTGGTGGAATGTACTGTCAATCCTGCCTTGTGCTCCTCCCTCCTCCTTACCCCATTGGTGGAATGTACTCTCAATCCCCCCTTGTGCTCCTCCCTCTCTCATTTGTATCCTCCCCTGAGACCACCCCTCTGTACAAACCCCTGCACACTCTGTCCAGGGGTCTTTGGTCCCTGACCCTCCTGGGGCAATGAATGCTTTTGGAACCAAACTGGAGACCCCTCCCCAATTCCTGCTCCAGTCCTCGGCGCCGTTTCCAGCTGGGGACATTGGCAGCCCTTGCTGAGCCGCTCCCCTAACGCAGCGTGGGCAGGGAGCACGGACCGGGAAGGGCTACCTGGGAAATTTATTCCAGCACTGCATCATATTTCTATACTGCCTTCCATTCTGCTCTACTTCATTAGTATGAGGAACTTCAAAACAGGCTTATGGGTGCAATGCTAAAACCTTCATAGAAAATATGAGATGAAGCACAGTAATGTTGTTGAGTAACATTTATCTGATGCTGAAATTTACTGTGCTGTTATTCTGCTCATATCAATAGACCTTTCCTACTTCCATCCAGGCATTTACATCACAAATAGGTCTTTACATCCTAGAGAATGTTTCTGTTTTAATGATTAAGTCAATTGTTCATTTATAAAACTAACACATCACTAGATTTCAAAATGCCATTTTTATTTTGAACTTTATGCCTGAGTTATATGGTGCAACACTTTGTTCTGAACCTTGATGATGTGTGATCCTGAAATCATATTCTACAAGGATTTTAATAAGGAGGAGGTTGGCGAAGTGAGAGTGTGTCACAACATAAAGGAATGCTTGCTGAATAGGAGAACAGTTCTATTTATACGTGTACTGCTTGAACACAGAAAATGTGTACTATTATAAATCCTCTTTACTGATTTATTTCTCTATTTTAATCCCTAGATAAATGCAAACTTCAATGTTCCAAAAATATGGTTTTTAGCCTAAGAACATCTGGGAGACCTGTTCTGTTGGGAGTTTGAAGAAATCGCTGGGGTTTGAAGAAATAAGGTTAAATATTAGAATAGTCTTTAATAGAATAACTTGTGGGTCACTTGAAATTTCTCCCCACCCTAAGAGAACAAAAGAGAACTTGAGCTGACTTTTGTGCTTAAGGCATATCTAGAAGATATCTCTTCTAGAGACACCTAGAAGGAAGGAGGTGTCCCCTGAAAGAGGGTTTGGAAGATCTGCTTTTTTACTCTTGATATGCAAGATTTCTTCCTGAAGTGAGTGGAAGTTTTAAGTGTGTACAGAGTGCAAAAGCAAAAGAAAGGTTAAAAGAAGATTTGGCTGTAACTTTATAATCTGAGGTTATAAAATAAGGAAGGATTTCCTTTTCTAGCCATGAGGGACACCAGTTCTGTGTACATTTATTTGTACTGCTGATTGTTTATCAAGGTTAGACTTTTCTGAGAATAGCAGGAGATGGGACTGTCAGCTATGAGGTTAATCTCTGTTGAGATAATAACATCATTTAATTAGTCATACCAATACAGTTAGCATATTCAATAAGTGTTTTATATTACTAGAAAAAGAAAAGGTACTACTTTCTTATTGAATGACAATTTTATTTCAATTAATTTCAGTTATGTGGAAAAAATAAGATCTTTAAAAAAACAGAAAAGAAAGGAAAATTTCCCATAGATTTAGCCTAAATAAATAAAATACTAACTAAATAGTAGGTATTAGGTAACAGATACAATCTAAGAAAATTAATTGATAATGGCTCACATTTATCAGCAGAAAAAGCACTAGTTTCGTAATGAGTAGAATCATATTACTGAGATAAAAAGCTGTATAATATAACATTTCTGAGCTAGAGAAAAAAGCTAAATAATAAACTAAAATAAAACCACAGAAAAAGGAGCTCTTTAGAGTAGTTACAATAACAAAACAGATGGCAGACAACAATATGCATGTTAGTAAACACCAATCAATTTATGTTCTTGATTCTGCTTTCAAGGACATCACATCAAGAGCATCCCACAGAATAAACAACAGTCTCCTGAGAGTACTCCTTTCCCTGGAGGGAATTGATATCTGAACCAGCAGAAGTATTTGTGAAAAATAAAAGAATTTACTATACAAACCAAAATTGGGCAAGGACAAAAACTCAGAGTGATGACATTAGATAATTAGTCAAATACCATAGTCCTAAATTTAAAAGGAGTTTTATGGGCAGCTTCATCAAGCTTATGCAGCTAATTATATCTGAAATAGTCTGAAATATCTACAGAAAACTTGTTTAGGGGTCAGATACACCAGTAAATATATGCATAATGTATTAAATTAAATAACTGCAATATAACTCTTTGTTTGAAATGTTTTATTAGAATAAATATCTAGTTGTTATTTTGTCTTTCTTTCAAGCATATTTGAAATATGAAGGCCTTTGAAATGTGAAGATCTTCAGAGAAATAAAGCTTTTTTCCTTTTTTCATCAAGTAGGTGTGGTGTGTGTACTGAAGCACACAAGCTGTTTTCATGTTCTCTCAAGTAAATCATAATATGATGGGTGAAACAGCAGGTCTTCAATTCATAATTGCCATAGTGAAAATAATTTGTCATCTGAGCACAATTCCTATTAGGGAGCACAAACTACTCACTGCATTTGTTACCACATGAGAAGAAAAACCTAAGGAAATATATAAATGTCTCTGCCACATTCAGGTTTGCCTGGATATAGTCTCACTTCTCACCATTTCCTTTGACTTTTATTTATGTTGATGCATTTGTAGGTAACATTTTTCAGAATTATTTAGTAACCTTAAAATCAAGTTTCAGTTGACTTTACTGCTTGAATTAGGAGCTAAGCTTTATCTCCTTCAGACCTACTTTGACTTTTATGAAAAACAAGATTTTTGAGGTATCATTTGACTGCAGAGACAAGATGAATTTTTAAGGGTATAATATGGATGTAATTTTCTGAAAAGACCTTGTAACATTCTTCAGTGTTTTCAGGGGCTACAGGAGTGCTGGACAGGACTTTTTACAGGGGCATGTAGTGACAGGGCAAGGACGAATGGCTTTGAAATGACAGAGAGCAGGTCTACATCAGATTTAAGGAAGAAATTCTTTACTATGAGGGTAGTGAGGCCCTGGCACAGGTTTCCTGTGCAAATCTGTGCAAGCCTGCTCCCAGCAGACAGCTCTGGAGGCTGTGGCCTCCCCCACCCCACAGCAAGCCAAAGATGATTCTTAGCACTGGTGCTGGGTTTGGCTCACTCTCTTTTCCTTGTTTGCATGTTTGTTTCAGGTGATTGAAGAATGGGATTTCCCTTTATTGAATCTCAGCAGTTTGGCTTTCAGTCCAAAGTCTCAGTCAGGTATCTTCAGGGAGGCTTCTGTGGTTGTAGCTTCTTTATACAGTTTTTGTTATTCTGAGCAGAACTTCACATCAATGTTTGAGGCATGAACTATTTCAGTCTCTGAAAATGTCTCATCCTTGGGAATGTTCAAGGCCAGGCTGGATGGGGCTCTGAGCAGCCTGGTCTAGTGGAAGGTCTCCCTGCTCATAGCAGAGGTGTTGGAACAAGATGATCTTTAGGGTCCCTTACAAAATCCAAGCCATACTATGATTCTGTAGACATGGTAGAGCTTAGAAAGGAACTGGAGAGGAAATGACTGTCTTTCTGCCTTGAAGAACTTCAGCAACCATCTGTACTCACAAGACTGAGAATGAGATATCTTCTCTTGAGTTACTGTAAACTAATGAGTAGGGCCAAGTCTAGATTCAAAAACTTTTCTCCAAATGAATGGCGAGAAGGAGTTTGAGAATGGGGACAGATTGCAGAAAAAGCTTTCCACTAAGACATTAAAAAGTTGTACCTAGCCTCAAGTTTCAATTTATTACTTTAATGTGCTAACTGTGAGTAATTTGCTTTGGTTTCTAGAAGATTGCTATCTGGCTTACTCAGAACATAGGCAGGATGTGCTCATGTCTGCATGCCAGCCTCTATATATCCATACTGGCTATCTTGAGATTGGTATCCTATGTTATTTTTGGCAAGTGTAGCTTTTCTGCACCATTAGTGAGCTTGCTGAATCCCTACTGCAGGAGCACTCCTGGGATCAGTGGTGTGGCATTAATCCTTTGCAGAGGCCAGCTTCTGGAGCCGAGAACATGGAGATGGCTTGTCTAAATCTTTATTTTGAATCTCTCTCTAAGCAAGATTTACCTAGTGCTGCATCCTTACTATGTGAACTTCACAGCATATATTTGATTTCAGCACGTAGTGGGAAGGTATACACTGGAAGAACTGACTTCCATTTTATAGCTCCTAAGGGATGCAAAGCATTAATGCTCTCCACAAGCTTCATGAGGCTTTGAAGTGCTCAATAACTTCTGTATTATGCTGTTAATATTAACTCCACAGGGATAGATTAGTCATTCAGAAACAGTTAAGATTTTGTGTACTATGCATTTGTTTCCTTTTAAGAAATATTTACATGTACTTTTCTATCAAATATAAATAGACAATAAAATAAAAAAAAAGAGGCATATAACTTTCTGATCCTGTGGTCATAGACACATTGTTTGAAAGATTATAAAGTATTTATTGTCTGTTAATTCTCATTTATATTGGCTGTGTTTTCAGGACAATTTGCATTTTATACTGCACTTATTCCATTAGGAATTACTTTGATGATAAAATTTGAAATAGAAACAGAATCAGCAAACTAAAAAATGCATACTGATAAAAATTTGGTTTAATTTAATTAGAACTGTATAAGCTAAAAATATCTATATTGATATGTGCATACATTGAGATATGCTATTGAGTTATAGGTCACTGTCTTTTAACTTGTTTCAGTCATTTACCTCTCATGAAGTCCCACTAAGATATAAATACTGAGAAAAGAGATTGCTTATAATTAGAGCAGAGATCAAGAAAGAGAATGCATGTATCTCTTATATTTAGTTATTTATCTAGTTTCCAAGATGTCCTTGCAATCTTATTGCATTGTATATCAAATCCAAAAAGTAAATTTCCAACCTCACAGGATAACAAGGTTCCAGAAATGAGACTTGCTTCAAAATGTTAAAAAAATCCCCAAAATAATAATAAAAAAAAACACCAAAAAACCACAAAAGTTAATTTACAAAACCTGAGCAACATCTTAATTCAGGACTTTCTTGCGTTTTATTTTTGGTATGTATTATTTCATAGGAGGAAAAAAATAATAATGTGATTGCAAAACAATCTCCAGTAGTTAAAGTAATTTTGCTAATGTAGTAGATTTTCTCATATGTGTATCAACTTTCTATTTCTCTTCCAAAATTAAATTAATGTGAAACTTTCTGAATAATATAATACTATGCATAAAACTTGTTTATCTATGTGAGACTTCCTTATTAAGACAGTGTCATCAAATTTTTTGTATGCTTCTAGACCTCCTAATCTGTAATCTCACATTTATTTTATTTCACTAAAATAGGGACATTCAGCATATTTTAAACAGTTTCCTGTGAAACAATTCAAGATATTTGGCCTCCATTCTCATCACAGCTTTTTTTGGAGCTGTCTTTGAACACTTTATAAATGTCTCCATTTGGGATGCAGTGAACTTTTATTTGCATCATTATCAGTAAGTCATCTCTAGGTACATTTCTTAAAGATTATTTCTTAACTATGATTATCTAATATCTGTTTTGCATAGCAAAATGAAATAGAACTGTTGTCTGGGGCCAGACAAGGAAAACTCTGTCAAAATCAGTAAATATATCAGGAAAGTTTCCATTTAAAAATATTTTCCTGAGATGACAGATTCCAAAAGCTAGCTTCAAAGCTGTGCAAATATTTTCATTCAGTGGTGTTCTTTCAAACATTTTGTTTTTAGTTGACTTTATGCTAATGTCTCTGTGATAGCTTACTGTCCAAATTCAGATATTCAATATGTTGATTTATGTATTTGAATATAAAGCAATTATTATACTGTAGAAAGTACAAGTGAATTTTATTTTTTTATGCTATTGCTGTGCTGAATTAGATTTGCTTCTTCCTGCACTTCTAAATTACCTCTTTTTTTTTTCCTCAAGAATATCAGACTTTTACTCTTGCAATGTTCGCTCTTTCTTTTAATACAAGAATTTTCTGGAGAGCAGAAATTCCTGCTCCTCTTTATTGTCATGCTTTAGGAATGGTATTCCCCAGTTTAGTCACTCATTCACTCCACCTCCCCATGGTTGCTGCAAACATTAACCCTGTCCTGACCAGATCGAGGACATTTATGTTTTCTTTTCTTCATGAACTCTGGCTATTTGCATCTGTATATAATTATATTTTATTCCAGAAGGGGCATCTGTGTTGTTGTTCAACCCTAGAAAAATGTTGACAAATAAGCCAAATTCAAGTGCTTCATCTTTGAATTTTAAGAATTCAGAGTTCTGAGAAGTTTCTCTATAATATTCAAGGTTGTGTAAACACAAAAAAGGCAGAGTTTGTTTAGAAGTGATAAATAAGGAGTGTTAATTTGTCTTTCTGGCAGAATTCAGCACAAGTTTGGAAACAATGATTAAACAACATTCAATAAATACTATTGGTAGAAAAATAAATATTTTTTAACGTTCTACAAATTTAATTAAAGAAACTCTTGTAAGAATGTGGAGTTCATAACAAAACACACCCACATGTATCATGTCTTTAAGAATTCCATAGCTAATGCAGGCACTTGTTTATTTTACCACAATTTGTGAACACCCCCCATAAAAAACCCAGGGACAGGCAGGTGGATGGTGTGACTCAGGTAGTGTAGTATCACTTTCTCAAACTGGGTGGGTGATTTATTCACAGAAATCAACTTAACAATGCACTTGTATAACATTTGCCTAGAGACTTCACTTTGTCAGTAGTTTTTGGTAGTATTATCTCTGACAGAACAATAGGAGATGATTGGCAAGAAAAGAAAGGCAGTGTATTATTTCTTGGAGAGAGGAAATGGCTCTTACTGAATATAGTTTTATTTGATGTGCTATTTCCCAGATGTAAACTAACTATTTTAAAAGTTTGTACTGTGCTTCTCCTCCTTAGGCCATTGTGTCTAAGAAAAGTGGTTTTTTTTTTCCTTCAGGGATATGGTTTTGGTTGGGGTTTTTTTTGTTGGTTGTTGGTTTATTTTTTCTTTCATCGTTTCTCATGAGTTCTGTTACTATTGAGTTACTTACTCTTTGTTCAAAGCCTGTTGCTTTAACTGCAACATTATTTTCTTTCATTCATTGTAAACAAGATCCGTTCTGGTAGATTTTTCTTTGCTGCTGTATTCCATTTTACTGGGAAAAAAACAGTTGTGTATAATTTTACTAGCCTCCAGCAAACTTTGAAGGGTTTCTGAAGTATGTGATGTTGGAGAGAGAAAATAAAGGGGGAATATCTCTGCTTTTATATCAGTTAACAGATTTCCTTGGCTTTTCCCAGATGCTCAATGAATAACTATGCAGAGATGCAAATTAAAATAAATCTGAGGGGCAATTAGAGAAAAAAAAAAGGGTGCTTCATATTGCATTCCCTTACTTACATGAGTAAGACATTAGAAATGTAAATCCTACATATTTTGAGCTATCCATGGAGGAGGAGCAAACTCTTGTATACAAATAAGCAAGAGAAATAATCTTTTGTAGCCATGAAGGTATGAAAATCTATATAAAGGCAATTGAGACATTAAACTATTGCATAATTCTTGGGTCAAGTCTGTGAGTATAGAAACTGCTTAGAGAAAATTAAAATTGTGGCCTTGAGTTATTATAATAAAGACCCTCATTAGTTCTTCTGGATGATTTTTAAAAATAATCTCACCCTTTTCACCATTAATTTTTTATGTGTGGATGAAAGAATTGTCTTAATATAAAAATTCCCTTTATATTCACTTATACACCAAGGAGAGCTAACAAAGTCTTATCCCTTATATCTGGTCTCATGATGATATAGACTTTAGGGATTTACAGAAGTAAGGAAAATGTTTAAACAAGTTTAGTTTAAAAAAGAAAAAAAATATATGAATAGATGAAAAGCCACCAAACTGCGCCCTCAAAACAAAGTGGAGTCAGCTTAAACATACTCCTTTATCATTCTGACTTTGATAGGCAAATGGTTTTTATTTTTGCTTCCAAAATGAACATTCTGGTTTTCTTACAGGAAAAAATATTTTTCTTTGCAAGTTATCTAGAAATGTATTTTTGCTGAATGATTTTTAATATTACAGTTTTACTACATTTATTTTTGTTTTAAAGACCAAAGGAGCAAGAAGCTTTTCTCTTATAACAGGAAGAAGAAGCTGACTAATAGAAGGTTCCCTTCCCACTTGACAATAAATATAGGAACTAACTATTTTTCTTAAATACAGATATATTAAAAACCTATGGAAGTTTTAATTTTCATTATTTTTGGCATCAATAAACATTTTACATTTACATATCTTTGGCAACAATTTACATTTACATTACAAGACAATGAGAAAATCTTTACTATTTACAGCAAAATGAAATTAAAATCTGAACTAGGACTCCTTCCAAATTTCATGCTAGAATGACTTGTAATTTATCTGGTAACACAAAAATTTCTGCTGGCTTAGTTTAAATGAAAACAAACTGATGTCTCCAATTTAATAAATTCATGCCCTGGAAATTATATGTGTATATATTTAACCAAATTCTTAACCAAAAATTCAAGTTTTCGTGAAGAATGATATTAGAGCTGAAGGTCCCTACCCTGTAGAGTTAGGGAATAGACAAATTTTCTCCCATCATGATCTCACTGCTGTTCCTGGGGAAGAGATTAGCCTGAAGCAGCAGCACTGCAGTGCCTCCCCTTGGAAAAGGGATTCTTTCCTCTTCTCCTCCCTGAATCCCAGCGGCTCAGGCACTGTACCACAGCTGCCCTCAGGACAGTTTCTTGAAAAAGTGCCTGATCTTTTAGGCTTTTGAGTTCCTTCTGTCCTAAATATTCTCTGGAGCAAGCTCTTTCTTTTTCTTCAAGAAGAGATTTCTAAGTCATCAGTAATGATTTTCTGAGAAGATATTCAGGGACGAGACAGACAATGGCTAAAAGAAATTGCTCTGCTTTCAGCAAGGCTCAAATATTAGGTGGAAACCAAAATGCAGTCTAGGTAATTCTCATTCTTGCATCCAAGAACACTATTCTTGAATTCAGGAATGTGAATTAGCAGTAGGACAACTCTGATACTTGTCATTTTCTTTCTATAAAGTGAAGTGCAACAATTTTATCCCTGAAGTGATGCTTTTGATCAATCGGTGAAGGAGAATATTTTCCCCTTGGAACTGGAATATAATTCTGACAAGTTTGCTTATTATTATTTATTATTTTCAGTGAGGCATCCTTTCTGATTATAATTAAAATCCATTAAAATTCAAAGGTACTTATGAAGGAATTGAATTTTAAGTATTTGAGTCCTTCAGGTTCTTCATAACTTGAGGTTTCATACCATGGGAGACAGTCCAGCATGTATTTATCTCATACTTGAAATACAATCTTTCAGAAAAAAAAAATCTGGTAGGAGAAGTAGTGGAGGCAGACACCATTCTATAATATCTCTTTTGTTTTGGTGAAGACTTCAATAATTTGTTATTTCGTTCATCATCCTCTTGACTGAAATGCTGATTTGTTGGAGCTAAAATCTCCCAGTGAGGCCAAAGATTTCAGATGAATAAGAAATGTACAGGCAGATTCCAAGCTGGATTGGTCTCTTCCAAGTCACGTACATAACGTGTTTTCTTAAATTATTCTGTTTTATTTTCATTCCTTGAAAGCTAGAGGGCAACATTGTTCCAAAAGACACGGCAAAAGCACATCACTAACTGCAAGAAGTTTTGTGCTAATAAAAGTCTTTGTTCTGACATGTTCTTTAACTAAGTTGAGATACTTGCCTAAGACATCATTCTACTAGATCCACTTAACAGGACATTTTAAAACTTGTCTTTGCATGTCCAGGGACTGGTATGGACTAATGATGCTTGTGGCTTGGATAATGCACAGGAATAGTCATGGTGAAAGACGAGTTCCCTGGCCAGTGATAAGGAGAAAGTTGCTTTAGCAGATAGTGTTATTTAGGGAAAAGCTTTTTGGTACTGCAGGTGTAGGACAACCACCAACCAACTCACTGGAGACATGGAGGGATTAGGAGTGACCATGGTTAGGTGAGAGCTGCTTTTCCTTTTATACAAATCATGTTTAATTGGAAATGCAGCAGCTTCAGAGTTCACTGGTATCATGCTGTTTGCTGCCTGACCTGAATGTGACCAGTTCTGAATCTGGTCAATGTTCTTTGCACAAAATGATCTGGTGCGTAATAATTAATTAATTTTTCCTTCTGATGGATTAAGCAACTCTCTTCTTGTTTTACTCTAAAGCATGAATTTATTTATTTTTTAAAGATAGTCAAAAAGATATTTTATGGAAACCCTATGAAGTTTTTTGAGCTCCGTGAAGTTGGCAAAATGTTGCATCTCCAAGTAACCAAGACATTCAAAAAGACTGAATGAAACTTTCAAGTAAAAAACAATCTCAGCATATAGCAATAAATTCTACTGTTGTGCATTTGGCATCCAAACATGGAGTAGCAGTTCAGTTGGATCACTACTCCATGGAAGTGAGTTCATAAGCTCTGTGGCTGGATCATCATGTTCCACTTGGAAAGGAAATAAACACTTTAAAAAATCAATCCTTGGTTTTAACAGGAATAAAATCTGGGATTGCAGAAATGATCCTTATGAAAGTGCTTTTCAAGTAAAGTTTTTTGAAACTTGAGGTCCAAAAAATTTGCCTTTCCTTTTATTTTATTTTAGATATCTGCTTCTAAATGAAAATATTCAAATTTATTAAATACTCTGGTTTCAGTATAACAACTTATCGTAATGAAATAAATTATTAGGAAACAATGTTATTACCATGTTAACTTGGTTATAGTTGCTTATGGTGAGCACATTTTAATTTTTGGTTCAAAATGTTTTTTGAGATGTTAGTGCAAATTGCTCCTGAAATATGCAAACCTGAAAACTTGAATAATGTCTCCCTTACAGAGGCAAATTAACTGAATAAATAAAAATGTCAAGTTGTAATTTAATTTCAGGTTAGTTCTATCTCTATGTTTTTATTCTAGTTAGATATATTCTTTTATACACATTTTAGTGGATTTTGAGAATATTAAAAGGTTTAATATATTTTTATTATTTGTTAATCAAGACCTGACAAGATATGTAGTAATGTTACATTATTTAATGCTTTAAATAAATACTTATATAAAAGTTCACTCATCCCATTTCTTTTATATAAACTCCCACGTGCTTTTATAGGGAAGGGAAGGGAAGGGAAAGGACATTTTAGCACAAGGTTCTAGAGAAGGAGTTATGGATAACTAGATTAAAGTGACTAGTTATGGAAGCCAGATTGAAGTACAGCTGAAACTTTCTCCTGGTATAAAAATTTTACCTGTTGTGACCTCAGGTAGAGGTCTACTGAGCATAATGCTTATTTTAGGTAATCAGCTTTGCCTAACTAATTCTTGTTTTATTAATAGATTTTAAACATTCTTTGAGTCTTAATGGAAGATGAAGCCATTTAAGGTGGAAACATTTGAATCAGGTGCTTTTTTTCCAAAACAGAAGCAGAGTCATCATCATTGCACATTAGTACTTTTTAAAATAAGTCTGCTGATACGAGAAGATTCAGAAGCTGAATATCACTTTTGATTTTATATGTCCAATTGCTGTTTATACCTACCTAACATGAAAGTTTCATTTTTGTACTTTTCAACACATACTGCTATTTTTTTTTCAATTATTTTTTAATTTAAGTGTTGCATAAATGGGAGCAAGCATAAAACCAGAAGTCAGTGAATATCTTTTCAACTCAGAAAATGTATGCAGGTCTCACAATTTCACAATATGTATATGTTAATCTAGCATCACTTAAAGATACATATATTCATGGAATGTTGTTTCAAGAATTGTAGCAGTTCTTCCAAACATGCAGTGACAACAAGAAGAAGGTGTGGGTTTTAGATCTTATGTTCCAGTCTGTACTTTGGTAAGGATTAATAAAATGTGTGTTCAGTCCTCTGATTTCATCATAAAGGGGTCTAATTAAGAGTGTTTTAATTATACAATTTCCAGTTCAATTTATGGTTATGTTCAGTGGGGATGACTTCAAGGAAAATCCTTTCATAGGTTTGTTTAAGTAAGTGGAGATTTTTAAATTTAAAGAACAGAAGAACACTATGTAAAAGAATAATTCCTTGCTATCCCCAACCTGTTCCTGCTTGATAAAGGTCACTTTCTTTCTGTAACATTGTATTTCTCAATTTAAGCTCCAAAATAATATACTTTTTTGATAGCATAAATCAAGGTGCTTTTGTAGGTAAGAGATAATTGAAAGCTTGCTGTACTTCATTAAGCCAGTACTCTCATAATGTCACACAATTTAACAACTTTTTTCTATCCAGTTAGGCTATTTTCATGTTTGCTTTTTTTCCTCACTCCATTTCTAGTCCAGATTTTTCATCACCCTTAGTATAAATACTTATCACTTTACACCAAACAGTGTAATCATATTATTGCAACAATTTGAACTAGCTTTGTCACAATTTCTTAATAATTTTTTGTAAATTTGTATGACTGTAAGATGTGTCATCAAAACACTCAATAGACTCTTGTAACTGAGAAATTATTGTGTAAGAATAAGTGAAGAATTAGCTATTTTCTATTCTTCTTCCAGGCCAGAAGTGAATTGATCCTGCCTATTTTCTTCTTATACATAAGCATTGCATCCTGGAAACATGCCCTATATTACATACCAATTATGTCCTTTTTGCAGCATGGCATGCAACTAGGAAATATATTTCCTTGTAAAAGATTCATGTGATATGCAATTAAAGATCCACACAATAATTATATAGTGTACTAAATGAATATAAGAATTAGGTATCATTGAGCTGTTACTGATTTTTAGATACTTGGTACTTGACAATCCTTCCCTTTAAAGATTGACAATTAGTGTATTTTCACAGATCATGAAACCTGGTTATTTCTTTCATTATATGATTATTGACAACCATAGAAAGCAGTCCTGGAAAACAAAAATAATACAACCAACCAAAAAAAAACCCCAAAAACCACCTCAAGTAAAAAAAAAAAAAAACAAAAAAAGAGCGAGGAGAAGGGATATTTTTTTTTGAAATTATTATTTAGAATGTCATTTATTATTATAGATGTGTTTCCATTTCTAGATGAAAATACATGAAACTTGGAAAGTTTCCCTGGAGAGGTCTGTGGCCAGACACAGTGTTAATGTCAACCACAGCATCATTGATTCAGCAATATTCTTAGGGCGAAGCTGACAATTGATTTTTAACTATCTCTGTGTGACTTACCATAAGCAATTGGCTCATTGTGATGAAGAGGAAAGGTAACATGTCATCTCAACTGTGCCATGAGCAGAGGAGGCAGCTTGTGCAGCACCTGAGCCAGAACTGGGGAATCCATTTGTCTAAATACAGCTCAGCCCTCTTCATCTCCCCATGCCAGGAAAACCCTGGCAGCAAGGCTGCCTCCTTGCTTTGTTCTCTGTGGTGTCAGTGGGGCAGCTGTGCCATGTGGCTCTCGAGATGGTGATTGCAGTCTCCATGTGGGCTCTGACTGCTGCTCTATGAAAGATTAACAGCTCCAAGATCTGTGTCTGATACATAAATTATTCACGGAGCGATGTCACATAGAGGTACGAGTAAGCTCATCTCACGGCGTTGACTTCAGTTCCTTCTTCTTTTACAAGGGGGCTGCTGATGGTTACACAGTGAGAAAGGGGGAAGGATTAGCACATGATCATCTTTCCTCTCCATTAAGTTGATGTGCTTTGGCTTCACTTTACAATGCACCACTGCATGGTGGAATAGAGTCTCCTACAGAAACAGCACAGCCTATGGTTCTGCTATGGTTAGACACACATAAATTTTTGTAATTTGCTTCTGCCTTGGAGTTTGCTAAAAGGGTGTTTCAGATACAGCAGTGATAATTAAACAGGAAATTCTGTTCAACTCATGAAAAGACTCCAGTGAAAACCTTTTAAACTGGTAAATTCAAAATTAACCTAATATTTTATCAAGGGTCTATCATGAAATAAGATGAACTGGAATGCATTAAAGACAGAAAGTCAATATCGATTTCTGTGTTTCTAATTGATTTAATTTTGTCAGGAGGTAATGATTTTTACATTTCTACATTTAATCCTTCCATTTCAATTTTAAGCAAATGGACCACAGTCTATGGAAATTATAAACTTCAGCCTACATATGTCAGGACTGTAATGACTCCTCAACTCAAATTCTGGTGTTTCTTATTTGTTTGTTTTATGAGGTTCTTATTTTCCCTATGTGTAACAACACTTCAAAAATCTTATTCTTCCAAGAATTTACTGTTATAAAGCATGGTTTGTTCATAATTGGTATGTGATGCTTTTTCAGAATAAAAAAAAATGATATATGTAGTGCAAATTCAGAATGTCTCAAAGCAAATTTTGAAAGAAAGCTCTTCATTTGTCTTGTCTTTTGAATTTTTACACACCTGTTAATAGGACTTCACAGTAGTTTTCTGCTCCTTTCTCCTCTCTTTTCCTGATAAAAATCAGTCATAGGGTTTTCCATAATCAACAGAGCTCTTTCTAAGTGCTAAAGAATATACTGATAATGGTTTCTCTTATACCTACAATAAGAGAAAAATAATTGAAAAATTTAATCATCAGTTATATAAGGGTTATGACTAAAGATTCCTTCCTGAATTCAGATGCACTAGATGAAAAACTATTAACATTATTTTACTCTTAGGATTGGGGATTTAATTGAAAAACCCAAGATAACAACTTATGCATCATTCAATAATTTATAATAATTATATAATTTTATAATATAAATAATATATTATTTATAACAATTATACTATATTAAATGTATATTATAATATATATTTATAATATATAATCATTTATAATCATTATAAATATGATCATTTATAATCATTCATCTATTTCACTGAAATGTAGGCATAATTACTTCAAAGCTATTTTTTTGTGATCACAAACAGCTAACCAAAAAAGTGACCAAAGTGGGGCTTAAACAGGACTTGGGAAGGTAGGATTTTTTTTGGTTTTACTTCTGCCTCTGGAAAAGAATTGGAAGGTTTGTTTCCTCAGCTGGGGATACTTAGGATGAGCTGTCTGTTTCAAAGGGCAGGCTGAGCATGTGAGAAGATTGCATTTGATGCCATTTTCGTGCAAAACCCACCAATAGTGGAGGTTGCACAAGTGTTTTCTAAAATGCTATTACATGACCCAAAGCCCAGCAGATTTGTATCTCTAGCTGATGCTTAAAAAAAAAGAAACAAAACCAAAAGAACCAAAATGGCAAACCATATGATTTTTGTGTATGTTCCCTTGCCAGGAAGCTGTTTCTGCTCTTTCATCTCCAGCACTTACAGTCATTTTGATATGGAAAAGTTAGCGTTGAATTAAGCAAGGAATTTTCAAATTACAAAATGTTTTTCTGTTAAACACAAACCGGGTGAAATTCCCTGCTGTTCTGTGAAACCCGATGTGATCCCTCAGGCTCCCTCTGCTCTTCTGGTGATAAAAAGCAGGAGTGATTTGGCTGCCTGCTGACTATTTTGCTGTTTTATTTGCTGTTTCAAGGGGTTGTATGCTCCCTGTTTTCAAAATTAATTGTTTCTTTCCATAGTTCTTGATGGGGAAAAGCCTTTTCTGTGAATAGTCTCTGCAGTCCTGAAGGCTGTCAGTAATGTCAGACACTGCAGGACTTTTGCTTAATATAGAAATATTTCAAATCTTCAACACAGGTCTCATATTCAGGAAATACATAAATACTGCTGAAAATGCATCTGCAAATGATGCTGAATAAGTGATGATTATTTTTGTCTTGTCATTATTTTTTTTTTTATTAACTATTAACAACTTGCTAAAAAGAACAAGCAGCACATTTGTGTGAATTATGCTAGTTTTGTGACAAAAAGAAAGATTTTTTTTCCCCCTAGTCATCACAAGGTTATATTTCTGCAAAGTAACAATGTTATGGTGGTCTTCCTAAAGGTTGGCAGTTTGACAGTTGTTTCAAATTGAAATTAAGGTTTTACTTAGAGTTGTGATGATCATTGGTCATGACCATTTTGGACTAAAAGCTGATTATCAATGCATTACTCCTCAATACAAGAGGTACAGTGTGGTACACTCCTATGGCTTATCAAGGTCTCTTAACTAGGCAGAAGATCTGCTCACACAACAAGCTGCAGAGAAATATTTTCTGCTAGTTTCAGCAGAAGAATTTCCATCAAGTGAGAGATCACTGAAGTGTGGCAAGAAAGGATTTGGTGAATCACTTTTTCTAGAAATGTACACCTAAGTGGTCTTGAATTGTCAGGCTCATGTGCAAAGGTGCCTGTTGTGTTTCCAAAACACATTTTCACAGAAAAGTAAATTATATTATTAATCATCTTTTTTAAGCAAATAATGTTCATGATGAGTAAATGTGTTCAGAGGAAACATGTGGTAACTAGTTTTTAAATTTTTAGCCTGCTTTATTAAATGGCAAAAAAATGAGAAGGGAATTGTGAATGATTTTATAATTTCTAAGTAGCAAGCTGTGTTCCAATTGTTTTCTCAAGCATTTTAATTCTTTTTGGAACCTTGATCTTCATTCAGGCATTTGGAATGCTTCCAGACATTGGTTGCAGAAACATAGACACCTAAAAAGATAAAATAATCTACAGGACAGAAAATAAAATTAATTTTTGTCATTTGCTTTTTCCTGACATTCCAATTCTGTATTGTTTTAATGATTGTTTAGCTTTCTTAGCATCAGCATTAGTCCTTGTTTTGGCTATCAATTTCTATTTATTTTAAACTTTGTGTGGCTTGGTATTTACCCAAAAAATATTTTTTTTTTAACCACCTTAATGAAATAAAATACTGAGTATACTTTATGAATATAATTTCATGCAAAGACAATAGTATCCTGGGGCGACTGTATGGTCCAGTATCTCATCATTTGGGTTTTTTTCTGTCCAGAAATGGGCCCTATAGCTTTAAGCTAGGCCCAGAGAGAGAGAGATGGGAGAAGCAGTGGAATGCCTTACCTTTCAAAATTTAAGCCTACTTTACTCTTAGCCAAAAAATCTTAAATTAACGAACCAAATCCACTACATTGAGGCACTTGAATTCAAAACATAGAGAAAAGAGTACAGAGCAAGAGGAGACAGGGAGATTTCCTTTGCTTTATTTTTTCCCCCCCACTGGTTTTCCTTGTCAGCTCTGGTGTTAAAAATGGGAAGCTTGACTCAGCCAATATATTAAGCAGTAATTCAATGTTTTAATTAATATGGTAAAGTTTCAGCAAACACAGCACTGGGTACAGTGGAGCAGTTTCCCCTCCAACTGCACACTGCTGGCTGGAGCTTGCTGGTATTTATTGAGAGACCCATAGGCTTTACTTAGACATTTTCTATTTCTAATTTCTATGTCACAATTCTATACTCTATTGTTATCCATTCCTCCCAGGATGTATATTTTAGGATGTGTATCCAGATGGTGGGGTCCAGCTTCTTTATACTCTACTGTGATCCATTCCTCCTAGGATATATCTTAGGATGTGTTTTCCCAGATGTGTGGTCCATCTTCCTCTTTACTCTATTGTGATCTATTCTTCCTAGGATGTGTATCTTCCTTTTTCAGGATGTTCTCACCATTTTGTTAGGAGCTTGAGGTAAGGTCTCATCCCTCTTTTGTTTATTCTAAAGCTACAGTTCAAAAATGTTTAATACAGAGCAATATTCTAAGGTTATAATTCAAAGGTTCTCAGTACAAAGCAGCTTAAGACTTATAATAGCTAATTGTGAACACAGGATTGGTTCAAAGGCCTTCTTCCATGCTTCCATGCTTTGTTTTCTTTGATTATTATAACTTATCTTTATAACTGTCTCATGGCCATGTTCCACACATTCCACAATTGCACAGGTTACCTTTATTTACCTGATGTGAAACACAACTTACTTTATATTGCACATCTGGCAAGGAAAGTTTTCCCAGGACCGTTTTTTTGGGTTTGTTTTTTTCTTGTTTTTTCTGGGACTGTTCAGCTGTTTTCTGCAGTCCACAGCACCAGGACAATCCCCCAAGCTGCTCTGTGTCCTGGACATGGGGCCAAGCCCAGAGGGACTGAGAGAGACCAAGCAAGCTGAGCCACACCTGTGGAAGGACTCTCTGAACTACAGAAGGGCTCTCACTGAAGTTGCCATCTCTTCAGAGCATAGAGAGGTTTCAGTGTTTAATATTAGTCATTTTTTCATGTGTGCTGGCTTGAAAGCAAATTAGTGGGAAATCCCGAGTCAGAACTACAATTTAATAGGAAAATTACAATAAATGCAATAATGCAAACAAATTGACATAGTCAGAGTACAACCCTGTTGGTCAGGGTGTTGGTAGCAGTCCCATTAAATGATGGCTGCAGTCCTTCTGGAGTGACAGATGTGCTTCTGTTGAAGCAGTGATCCTGCAGAAGGGTTTGGTCTTCCTCTGGGAATCCAGTGGAAAAAGGCTGACTGGGGTGTTCCAAATCTCAGATTATTCCTATCTCAGGTAGGAAATGCTTGTCTCCTCCCCCTGGGTGGAGCATCTCCCAATGGGATGATGTAGCTTTTTCAGTCGTGCAGTGAGACTCACTGGCCCATCAACAGAAGATATCCCCTGGAGGGAGGGTGGGTCATGGAACAGATAAAGAACACTGCCCCACCTGGTTTTACCAGGTGGTGGTAGAATACATACTATTGGTTCCATTTTCCATTGCAACCTAAGACATCAAGTTTGTCAGTATTTTGCTTGTGAAATAAACAGGGTTTTTTCCACTTTTCTCCAAGGAGAATGTCTCCTAAACCAGTTAGAGAGGGGCTGCTGGAATCAGCTTTTTAGAGGAGACCCCTTTGGGAAGCTTCCTCCCATATTTTTTCTCAAACCAGGACAAATAGTTAAATAAATTGGAATTTTATTTATCAATTTATCCTCTATAATGAAAAAAACCCCAACCCAAACCTTTCAGCAGAACAGTCAAAATAAATACTTTCTTTTAATTGTTGTTTGTCTTTCATATTTTATTGCTTTGTTATTTCTATGATCCTTGTTCATAGAAATGCTGTGTGTTGGATAAGATCAGCAGTCTACATCCTCTGTTAGTCTTGGCATCACTATTCTTGCATGAGCAGACATTTAATGGAACATGGAAGAGTTTCAGGAGGATGAGCCAGGTCATCTCCACCCCAGTCCCCAGCTTGTTTGTGGAAGGCAAAAGGTTTTAAATCCTCTTAGAGAAAAGAAGTGAACTGTGATTGCCAAATAACTTCTAAATGCTTCAACTGTAAAAATGCTCGATTAAAAAGGAAATGTTAATATGTGTAACTGACCATCTTTGGAAGAAAAATCACTCATGCCTCTGCCAGGTGCAGTGAATTCCAGCTCTGAACAGAAGTATAAGAACATTTCTCTGTATAACCATGTTAAAGAGGTATTCAGTTTCAACAATCATCTATCCTGGTGGGTTGGGTTCAGCAACTCTGATCATTCTTGTTAGTACTCTTTAGAGGTGACCAACTCTCATAATAAGTAAGAAACCTAAGGCTGGTTTAAAGATGAGAATATTTTACAGGGGTTAGGCTCAAATAAGGGATGTTGTTTGTGTGGTTCTACCTCTCCTCTCTCTTTGATTATTAACACTAACCTAATTCTAAGAAAATCTTGTCTCAGGCTCCAGTCATCTCATGTTTTTCTCTTGTTTGAGGGCATAAAACTGGCCTACTAGATTTTTATAGGCTTCATATTTTTTTCTTCCAGTGATTTAATGTGACAAGAAATATAATAATTTATCCGTGGCTATCAATAATGTTCTTTTCATGAGAAAAATATAATTTCCAGTCTGGCATTTATACTCTGTTCAGATCAATAATGAGCACAAGGAGTAGAAGAGAAGGATTAACACACTGGGTTAAAAAGCCCTTTGGGGAAAAGTCTAATCACTCTTCATATGATCTCTAATTTTATATTTTTATTGACTTCAAAAATGCTATGTACTTACACAGTACGAGCAACATGTAAATCCTGTCAACACACCTGCAACACTGTTACAGAATAGTCCTATATTCTTTCTATTAGATGTCCTTTTTTTTTTTTTGCAACAGATATCAGGTTCCATTTTGACATTACGGTTATAATTGTTGTTAATAAAAGGGGAAAGGAGAATAGGGCTATCACAGTCCATGACTGTATGATAATAATGCCATGATAGAATTTGTCTTGGTTCAACATTTGAAAAACCCAAAAAGATTATATCAGAAAAAACCTCAAAAATAAATCATTTTCCCAATGGCCTGATTAAGTGATGTAGTTCTAGCTATTTAATACTTCCACTTCTTAATTTGGTAATGGAAAAATTCAGCAGCCTGTGGCATACATAAGACCAAACTTCATGGTCTCAATGATCATCTTTAAACAGCTTGGGAACCTATATGGATGAATTATTTTCTTGGGGTCTGATTTACTATACCATTTTTTTTTCTGAAAAACATTTCTTAAAACATTGAATAAAATATGAACTTGTCCGACGCCAAATTTCTTGAAACCAGTCATTAAGATTTATTATTTCCATTATGAATAATGTCCATTATAAAAGAAGAAAAACATGACTGTAAGGCAAGCATATATTTTCTGTCATAGCACAGCAGTTTGTCTTCAATGACTGATGTTGTTTGCTGTTTGGGAAAGTAATAACAGAGAAACAGCAAGTAAGAATTGTATTTTTAGCAGAAACTCACTGTTTACATTATTTTCATTCTTTGATAAAGTGAATGCTTATTATTGTCAATAGTGACAATCAAAAGCCACCTGACCTCTTCTTGTAGCTTAATAAAGCTACAAACATTGGTGAAAATTGTCATAATGTAGGAAAGCATTAACAACAGTCCTCACCAAGATGTACACATCATGGCATATCATATGAAAAGAAACTTAGTAAGACGTAATTGTCTCCTTTAGTCCTGTGTGCAGTTTGGGCAACACAATACAAAAGAGACAATAAACTATTAGAGAGTGTCCAAAGGAGAGCCCTGAGGATGGTGAAGTGAGGAAGCCTTATGAGAAGGTGCTCACTTGGTTCAGCCTGGAGCAGACTGAGGAGAGACCTAAGTGAGGTCTTCAGCATCCTCATGAGCGGAAGCAAGAGGCAGGTGCAGACCTCTTCACTCTCCTGACCAGTGACAACACTCAAGGGAGAAGTACAAAACTGAGTCAGGAGAGGTTTAGGTTGTGTATCAGGAAAGGGTTCTTCACCAAGAGGATAGTTTGGCATGGAACAGGTTCCCCAGGAAAGATGTCACCGCATGACAGAGTTCAAGGAGTGTTTGGACAGTGCTCTCAGGAACAGGGTGTAACTCTTGGGGATGCTCCTGTGCAGGGTCAGGAGTTGGAATCATTGGTCCTGATGGATCCCTTCCAACTCAGTATATTCTGTGCTTCTGTGGTTCCTTTCTTAATGAGTGTCTTGGGAATGCTTTGTATCCCATAACAATTTTGGTTTTGTTTTGTGTCCAGAAGTGCTTTTTCCCTTCAAGCTCGGGAATATCGTGATGGATGAAGGGCAGCCCAGGATCCTGTGGAGGATTTGCTTCCTCCTCTACCTGCTACCAGGTTTTGACTAAGAAATTAGCAACCTCATGAGCTGGCAGCAGCTCAGCAACTCAGCTCCTCTGGAGGTAGGTTTTACTTCTTCCTTCTCATCTGTTCTCATTCTCCTGTTACCTCTATGTATTGACAGGAACATCTTCCATTCTCTTCTCTGTTTTCCTCCTGCTCTGTTCAGAGAAGGGCATCTGCAGTCAGCAACTAAATAGACATTTCCCACCTGGTATAAATTCTCAAAACCAGTAATTAAAGTACAGCCTCATTTTTCACCCCTCACCCTCGCGTTGTTTGAGAAACTGAATTACTAATGATTCTGTGCAACCTGAACTGCTGCTGCCTGCAGGTAGCTCATAGTGGGCAACATTCTCAGCCTATTTTGTGATCATCTGTTTGAGAAGGGAATGAAATTCAATGTTTCTCCAGAACCAAAATGTTAATGCCAAATGAAGAGTAATTTTGTGTGAAGTACCCCTTTGGAGGAGTCCATGGTGTCTCCTCATGTTCTTATTTGCTCAGACCTACCAAGGGAGCAGGGAACTTGCACTGTAGGTGATGCAGTAAAGTACAAAACTACAGGAAGCTCTCTGAACAAGTCCCATTGGAGGTTCCAGAATTGGCAGTGATTTATTTGCAGTAGTCCTCTTCTCTTTGGTCTTGCTTTGTATATCATTGCAAAGCCAGAGACTGTTGCCATCTCATCTTTCCAATTCCTTGGTGATTAACAGTGTCAGTGACCTGTACTGGTGCTGTAAGTAAAAAAGCTAGAAGGTAAGGAAAAAAAGCTGAATGAAAGGACAGACAAGTACAACTCTTTGTGCACTCTCAGCTTTCCTGCTCAGCCCAATTGCACAGCTACAGACCATGGTCTGTGCTCCCACATAACTCTGTCAGGACATGGTGGACATCAGGAAAGATGTAGGCAAAGGTCCTCAAAATTAACACAAGTATTTATTTCACAAACACAGCTTAGAAACCAAAGTAACTGAACACAATTTGTTCTATGCAAAACATGCAGCAGCTGAAAACATTATAATAAAAAAATCCAACACTAGGACTCTAGCACTGAAAACACAATGTCTTGTTTCTACTCTTTCAAAATAATGCTATGTGCTATTACAATATATGTGTTTAAGCTGATGAAACCTCTGTCAACCCTACTACAATTCTGTATAGTGCTGGGGAATTTTCCCATGGATTCCAACTATTTATCAGTGAAATACTATGTGTGAATATCTCTAAGTAAGTTTCTAAAATAATTTCATCTAATAAGATCAAAGAATTACAAGAAATCACTTTCCACAGAATACAATAGTGTGTTGTTACAATGTATTTCAAAGCATAACTTGCATAATCTGTATATCTATAAGGAGATTTAGATTTTTTTTTTTTTCACTGTAACACAGTTCTAGACAAACTTTTCAAAACAAGAATCAAAGAGCACTTGAGAAGCAGAAGAAATAAATTTGTAATAAGGGCCTAGTGCTCTGTACAGATAGTGAATGAAACTCCAGGAACATGAGCATTTTTCATCATAATTTTTTATAGTAAAGATGTCATTGTAATAAAAGTATGTTTTTAAATTAGTGACATTTTCAAATTGGTTTCAGATTTATGAGAAAGCTGTGCTGGTGGGAAATAATCCAAGAAAAAAGGCTCAAAAATGTTAATTAGAAAGTACAATTCTTGTTGTGTCTTGAACTACCAGAAATATCTGCTAATTGCTACCAGTCATCTCCTTTCACTTCAAGCTGATCTAATTAATTTTAAAACACCCGTGAATTTCAGAGCCTGGATTTCTAGGTTTCAGAAGATTTATTTATTCTTGAAGGCTTTAATAAAAACTCACATATCATCTGAATCAGGTAGATGTTTTAAAGTAGATCCCATTTTAGGTAGATCTGTGGCAAATTTTCCTTCCCGTACCCTTCTTTCTTAATACAAAATACTTTTGATACACAACATACCTCATGTAAACTTTTGAGATAACTGCATTTGTATTTAGGAAATTTTAACTCATGCATAACATACAAAGAGATAATTTTAAGAGATGCCATGTATTTATATACATTTTTTGTTAATCACTCACTACAATTAACTTTATGAGTGATATATCTTGCATTCTGTGCATTCTGTGGCGCTTCTGAATGAAGCATTTCTAAATGAAGTATTTCAGCTTCATTTATATGTTGTGTTTAAGAATTACTCTAGAACAGGATGCAAAACAGTTCCCTGTGCATGTTTAACAAATTTAGAATAAGCATTTGGGCACAAGGGTTTTGTTTAGAATCATGTCTAACATTAGAAAGTTCTATCTGTCAGTTGTTTGAGAAGCATATTTGGGTGGGGGATTAGAATTCTTAAACACAACTGTACATTAAACTCAGATGAAAGTGATATTAGGTGAAAGTGTGAAATTAGGTGTATGCTGGTTGATTTGTGTGTTTATTACCAGCAGAAATTACAAGTGTGATGACAGCGTTCAGCTCTTTCCCAGCTTGCTTTCCTGTGCAAAGGCAGACTTTGGATCCCCATTTAAATATGGTTCAGAGATTGTTAGCTTTAGACATCTGAATAGTCAAAGTGTGCAGTGAATAATCACAAAGTGTGCTTCCCTTCAAGTATCTGGCCAATGATCTCCCTTTTAGCCTTAAGCAATAATTGTGCATTTTAACAGCTCATTTGCTTTCACTACACTGCTTGTTTCCTAGCACATTGGATTTTACACCGTTTTGAAGAAAAACCCTTGTGATGGTTGAAATGAGCATTCGTATTAGATGTGGTGCAGTGGAAGAAACTCTGGTACTGGCTGTGCACATTTTTACATGGATAAGCAGTGTCTATGGATGCCATCTCTAAAAGGATTTATTTATATTTCTTCTCCTGTAGAAGTGATGGATGAAGGTGCCATATTTATCATATAATAGTATTTTCCCAGGTATTGTTTTTTGTTTACACATACAAATACAGTCATAAAACAGATACTCTCTGTGGGCTCTCAGCACCAAATTAGAGAGAGAGAATAAAGTTTACACAGTACTCTAAATGGTGACCAACTACAAGAAGCATTTCCCAAATGAATAAAGAAAGGAAAAGAATTAAGCACACTAACTTCTAAGCAGTTCTTTGGCCCAAGGAATTATGTGAGGATAGTGTAGCATTCATAAGAGTCCTACAAAGTTATGCAATCAGCTTCTGCTGCAAAATGTCAGTCTGTACAAGATCAGTATAAGGGATGAACTGAAACGTATGCTGCACCCTCAAGAGGCAGCATAGCTGGGGATTATAAACATGCTTCTATTCAGTTTAAACACAGTACAGTGAAACTACCTTCTTTTAAATGCTTTTTGCTATTGATGTTTTTTGGAAAGTGTTGCTTTATTTATTTCAGTGCTGTGGAGAACTTGTTTTTTATAGAGCAATTCTGGTCCAAAAGAAGTTGAAATGCTTTCAACATTGAAACAGGGAAAAATAGACAAGACAGAGAAAAGACTGAAGTATATTTAATTTCCTTACTTTAACATGACATTCCTTTCTCTTCAGGTTAGGTCTTTAAAAAAAAAAAAAGTTGGTTTTTTTTTTTTACCATGTGTCATTACAGTATTTCCAGCAAATACATATTTATAAACTCTTGTTTAATTGAATAAAATTGCTCAGCATAATACTTGATTTCTAAAAAGGAAAAAGGGGGGATGTGGTGTAGGATGAGGGAAAATAATTGTTCCCTGGAAAATTTTTCTGAATATTTTCTTATTTTCTCTCTGAGATACTTTTAAGGATTTTAACACTATCTAGTAAAGAAGGACTTGGCATACAAGGATTTGCTCTCCTGTTTTCAAAGGTGTTAAATTTAGCAATATCTTTTATTGATGGCAAAGACAAGACCCTCACTACATCAAGCTTATTTTTCTTCCTCTTTTAATTGAAAATATTTGTACTCTGTTCTCAGATATCTTACATGTGCAATACAAGAACATGCTGTTATATAATATTGTTCAAGCTGACAGGAACCTGAAAATGTGCCAAAACCATCAAGAAGTTATTTTCGTGTAGATGTTAACAGGTTGCAATGGTTATATGATGTGCTTATTGTCTTAAATGTGTGTTTAATGGTGTGAGAAACAAATGTAATGGGAATCAACACAAAGCAACACACAATTTTGAAAACTGGAGTTTATCTGAAGGAGGCAGAGACTGGCTGGAGCTGTACTGCTGTACCAGATACCTATCTGCTAAAACTTTAATTTACTATTTTATCCCAGAAATTCATGAACTTATACTTATGTATAAGTTCAAAATAATTCTTAAAGTAAAAAACTGTATTTCTGTCCATTAATTTTTAGTTTTATTATTTTGGTAATTTTTTAGCTTCTAGGAAGTTACTACCATGTTCTTTTTAACAAAAAACCCAAGTCACCTTTTTCTTGTTTCCAAGGCATTCTTTAGACAACTGATGGACGACAGATGGTCACCATATCTCTCTTCATATCTACAACATGTGTCTAAATGCTACCAGTGCCACCTTTGCTTTTCATGACAATTTGGAAAGAAGAGTTTAAAAATAGTAAGGCATGTATATGGAAAATTTAAAGTCCCTTTGGCAGTGGAACCTGACCTTCTGGGCTCTATGGATATTAGGAATAAGGAATATTTAGGTCTTAGATTTTTTTTTTTTTTTAATTTTTCTAGATCACTGTGAATGTAATACAGTATGAATGGACTCCCAGTTTTCTTCAGCTGGTAACAAAACCCCATCTGTATAATTTTTTTCATACACAGTTGAGCTATTTCTCTGTTATGCCCCATGGTGGTGTTCTGTTCCAGTGTTCCATTCGTTTTTCATGTCCTTCATTTACATTCCTGGCTGAACTATTACTGTGGACTTGAAACAGGATAAGTCTTTAATTCTCTAACTCCCCTAAGTGGTCTTATTTTCTGTTTTATTCACTGATTGTGTCACCAAAACTCTGTATTTTATGTTCAGTCATTGAACACACAGGTTTAATGAATTAATAAAGAGTAATGAAGATCACAAAGGTAGCTGGGATCACAAATCAAGAGAGTGATAAAAAGTTGGTCTAATCTCAAGTAAGGTAAGCACTTAGCATATGCTTATCATGACTATCTACATTTTAAACATGATGAAGCAAATAAAATCTTTGTGCTTCTGGTGAGCATGATAACCAAGGGGAAGGGAATTTTAACTGCTGATAATTTAGATCTGAATTGTTAAAGAAAATTTTTTGAAAAAGCTCAGTTGTTGGCTTTATACAAAGTAAATCGTATGCTACAAGCTGTTAAGTAGTAAGGTACATGCAGTTATTAAATTATATTTTAGATAGAAACTGATTAAATATGTGTCATTGTCATAATCCTTGTTTTTTGAAATCTGTATGGAAAATATTAGGCTCTTTTAATCAATGCTAGAAGACTTAACCTTCCACTCTCTAGTCTTCTGTCATCTGTGTTTTCTGACATGGCCAGAGTTCTTGCCAAAATAACAAATTTAATATTATCAATTAATCTCCAATAACAGTGCCAAACATCGTGACCCTACATCCAAACAGAATGAAGTTAATTTTGCCTAAGGAGCCAAGTGTTGTACTAGAAATACTGCACTCAAATGTGAAGTAGCAGAAAACAGTTACTATAGGTAAGTAAAGGGGAAAAAAAAGCCTTTTGTAATCAGTAACATTACTTACCAAACCACTTCTCCATTCCCTTAGTTCGGCCTCCTAAGGGAAACCAACAAATTGCCTTCAGAAGTTGACTCTGGAGTCATAAATCTAAAAAAGATTAACAAATTACAAATCACAGACTCAGCAGATGTATTCGTTTTCTGACATACAACAATTTTCCTCACACCTAACATCCGACTAAGCCGTCAGGGTTCTGAAATCAATATTTAGCTTTTTCTTTTTATCCAAGAGGGTTAATGACTTAAGCATCTCCCTGTCTAAGTCTTTTCTATTCTTTTGATTCAGATTGTTATTTTACCTCCAATTGGTTAATTGACTCAAGCGGTAGATTAATGCCAAAGAAAAGTTCTGATGTCTCCTGTTTCTGTTCTACATTTGTGTCAGAATTTTTAAAGAAAAGTGAGCAGTAGAAAAGCTAGAGTCAAGAATATAAATGCTTCATTGACTTCACATGGCAGTTGTACATAATTTTCATTTCAATTCCAATACAAAAGGGATATTTACCTTGTAGAAACTCTAATAATTTAAATTTCATGAATTTCATATATCAGAAATTACCAAAGGATTTGGAACTAGATGACTATAATGAAGATATTTTAAAAGCTACAGTTTTGTGTAAAACAGCTATATTGTCTTCAAATATGTGTGTGAACACTGAACTACAAAGTTGCTCCTTGCAAACATATTTGAAATTATATTCAGGGTATTCCACTCGAATTAAATTCTCACTGGTAAAATATTTTAATTCATCATAATTCCTTTAGTGAGTATTTTTATTCTTGGTTAAAATGCTTGTCATAAATTTCTGTAGAAGAAATTGCCATATTAGCACCTTACACTGTAAAATCCAGTATAATTACTATGGCAATGCTTTCACTAGTTTTGTAAATTGTCTGAAGCTGGAAAAGCTTAATGAGACCTTCTAGTGTGATAGATAGATTAGCGTGAAAATTAATTTGTGTTAATCCACTTTACATGGAAGAAGTATGAGTGTACAAAAAATGTAAGTAGGAATTACCTACTTCAAAGTATAACATCATTGTTAAATACTCATCCTTAGGGATCTATTTCATGAGTTGTGGGGGTATCAAACCATGTGAGGGCTTTATCTGTAATGGATTATACACATCACTTCTTCCCTTACGTAACTTTTCTATAGAATTTAATTTCATATTTTTTTCAGAAAAATACTTTTAGGTTTTCAACCTTGCAATCTGTCTCATTAGCATTTTTTCAAGAATAGATGAGGGTTGTGTAGTTTTTGTTGTGTGCATGTCTAATATGTCCCATGATTTTCTCAAATATGGAATCATCAGTTTCACTAGAATCTCTGAAAAAAGCTGAAATATATTCAATTGTACTAACAGCTCCAAAGCTGAAAAGTCAAGGCTTTACTTTAACAGACAGATTCACTAGGATTAAGATAAATTTTTAATATGGCCATCTCAAGGAAATAAATACACTTAGCAGCACCTGAACTGGTCTGGAGCTTATGTTCCCTTTTCTGAATGAAATATATTTGCAATTAATAAACAGAGGAAAGACTCTTGAAAATTTCATCAGATTAACTGTAGAATTTGCTCACTAATGTTAGATTTATATCTATTTCAATAGATAAACAGATTAGTTGCCAACTAATGTTAGATTTAAATCTCTTTCAATAGATTAACTGATACAGACATCAAGAATGTTGTATTAAAAAAGTTATATACATTTTTTAATTCTTAAAAGAACAAATCAACACAGTTTTCCCCCCAAAATTCAATTGGATGGCACTTGCAGGAGTCATTATTTGTGAAAGAGCTACAAGGTTGCCCACGAAGTTTATGGAAACTTCAAATGTTTTTTCACCCACAGTAGGAATTCATAGGTTGAAGTGGGGTTTTAGAGATACGGATTTATGGAGACTGATGTCATCACTGTATCATTGACTCAAAATCTGTGGAATGGAAAGCAAAAACTAGCATATATAAGAAAAATTAGCAGATGAAAACTAACAAAGGAAAGTACTAAACTAAATATGCAAGGATGGTAAGATCTCCCTTATCGCTACATGGAGAAAAATGAAACATTTTACAAAATGTTTGAGAAGAAATGATTCTCCTAAGAAAATATGTGTTACTACATTGATGAATTGCTTATCAATTCACAGGGACTCAAGCAGAACTAAAAGTTAATGTTTTTTGTTAATTTGACAAAAAAATAAACCTTTTAATTACTATGGTAAAGAAGTGAACAAGCTTTTTTCCTTAAAGATCTAACAGTTAAAATAAAGTCAACCTTTGAAAAAAAGATTACCCTGAAATGAAAGGTCTATACAGTTGTTGTGAAAGCCAAATGCACAACAGTGAGGTACTGTTATAAGGGTTGGAAAATTTAAGGCAGATGAAACTAATTTTGTAAATGCAGCCCTTTTACAATTTTGTTTGTGTATGGTTGCATTTGGAAGGAAAGCCTCCAGAAATGAGAAAGATAAATGTAGAATGTAAAGAGAATCTGATAGAAATGTGACATTTTCATTACTTTTTTATCTGCTGTTTTGAAATCTACCCATAGATATATTTTTGGAGGTGTATCCTTGCCTTTCTTCATAATCTAACATGGGATTGCTGGTTGTAGACTTCAAGTGGAAGCATAGAGTGGAGGGAATGACAAAATTTAGATACAGAAGCAACAAATTACCTGGCTAACTAAACCCCATCATTTAGTAACATTTTTCTTCTTAGGCATCATAATATGCATTCTTCTAAGGGATATGGATGAACAGAATTTTTTTCAGCTTAGCTTAGCCAGCAAAGTTGATGCGTGTGAAAGAACTGTAACTGTAACATAAATAACACACTTTATCCTTAACAGCATAATTCTATCTTCAGGAAAAAACAAACAAACAAAAAAAAAAAGCCTGGTATAGAAAAGAGTGGCAATTCTCTCTGTGAGTGTGGAGTCCAGAGTCACTTTTCTTGCTGTGGTAACACAAGACAAATGCTTACACAGATGATTTGTTAAATTGACCAAGTCAGAGAGCAGTAAGCTTTGAAGAAAAATCATCTTGGAAAGTTTATTATGCTTGGTTTGAAATAATAAGCCAAATGAACCTTTGGATGGAGAAAGAGTGAGCACCATTCCTGGCTGCTACTCTGAAGGGACATGGACATATTTTTCCAGCAATTTGTCAGAAAAAGACAGGAAAGTGCTTGCAGGCATTAGCAACAGCTATATCATCATGGCATTCTGGAGCTGGACATCAAATAAGATTGGCAGAGCTATAGGAATATAGTGGATAAAGTGAGGCATCTGTACCAGAACTGTCTGAAGATGTGACTATTGAAATTTTCTATGTCAAGCACATTCAGATATTTCTAAAGACATCTAAACGAGCTTATCTAAAACACACATTTTAAAATGTGTTAATAATAATAGAAAAAATAAAAAAAATAAACTCTTTGTTAAACACTGCTAAAATCTATAGAGTATACCTTGACCAGCATCACTCACTTTAGCAAATCTTAAAGTAACTTAAGTATCTTTATCTTGAAAGCAAACCAAAGAAGGCAAACTGAAGAAAAACTATTTAATCTGATGCATGAAAAGCTAAAGGTCAGGGCATGTGTTAACAGGTGATAAACAAAAACAAGGAAGAGTACTAGCTGGTAGTTTTTTATCCCTGTGAGAAGAGACCAGACCTCCACTACAGTATGAGGAATTTTCCTTAAAATTAATCAATCAATCAAACAACAACACAACAAAAGAACTAAAAGAAAGAATGCACATCCCCCTTCCATGATTTTTTTCAGGAAAAGTGACTACAAGAATCCTGTTTGCCACAAGAAACTTGTTTTTCCTGAAGACAAAATAAATACCTAACTTTCCATTCCCTTAAAGGAGCATAAGTATAGCTGAGATGTTATGGAATGTGGTAGTGGTTTTGTACTATTCTCTTTAATTTTTACCAACCTGTACATTGTGATATTTCTTTTATAAGAATGCATTTTTTCCCACTCCTCCTGTTTTGTACATTTTGACTGATTCTAAGTTAGCAGAGGAATGGTTCTCATGTTACAAATATATAGGTACTCTATGTGTGATTTACAGTATTTCCTGGTCTTTATGTAAAGCAACTGTTTCTATTTGCCTCCAATGAGCTGCAACAAAATTTTTTGGCTGTGCAAGAATATCACTCTTGTTATATTGCAGTAACATTTAAGATTCTAACACATCAGACCTAGATAAATGGGTAGAAGCTACACTGATTGGGAGGCTAACTGGATTTCCCAATACAAATGTACAGCCTGGCAATTATTTTAAGTAGCAGCAGAAATATATATGAATGATGTTATTTAAAACAGAAATTATTTCTCAATTTACTTTAAGGAGATATGGTATCTTATTTATAAAATGGAAAAAAATCCCTTCATTTTTCAATCTATGTCTAGATAGTCTTAAAAGGGGGAGAAAAAAGAAAGAAAACAAAACTATACATTCCAAAGAATTTTGCATGACATTTAGTAAACTAGTTTGTATGGCATGTAGTACTAGTTCAGTATGGCATGAACTTAGCCTGGTGAGACAATATAATGATTGATATAATCTGTAATATTTGTACTATTGTTACTGCAAATAAGAGATAGACTCATACTTCCTGCCATATGATTAAACTTAGTATATAGATTTATAACAATTTACACTGTTGTGCTATGCGCTCCTGAAAAAATAATTAATCGAAATTTTTTTGATTATTTGCATTTTGAAGGAAGATAACTGAAAATAAGCTATGCAATTTTCATCAACTATGCAAATCAGAGTGTTTTTTGTTTAACTTTCATTTATCC
Source organism: Sitta europaea (assembly GCA_013400255.1). NCBI lineage: Eukaryota > Metazoa > Chordata > Aves > Passeriformes > Sittidae > Sitta > Sitta europaea. The sequence continues at coordinate 29,033 of VXBS01003886.1, read as the reverse complement.
AGATGCAAACATTCGACAGGGAAATTTGAAAAGTTCAAAAATTCTGATTAAAATTAAAATTCAAATTAGACTTTTTAATCAGCACTTAAAAATCTTCCAAATGCTTGACTAATAATAAATGCAGTTTTATTCATTACCGTGGCAATTAAATGCTAATTTTTTTTTATTATTATATTGGAAGTTTTTAAAAAATCCAAATTTTTTCAGTTATCAAAAAAAAAGTAGAAGTATTCATACTTCCATACTTTTCTACTGTGATCTTTTGTGTGTTTATACTTTCATCTTTTCATAATATTCAAAACCTTCTTTTCTCTTCCATGCTGGGAAAAAAAAAAACAATGTCCATTCCAAATGCTTGAACCAGGGGCAAGCTGAATCAATAATGAGTTATTTTGACAAATCATACCCTGAATGTCAGAAGTGCCCATGGTCCATCTTGTGATTTATGCAGAAAGTGCATGTGCTGAACAGCTTTGAGGCTTAGGCTGAATTCCTGAATGCTTCATGTCCCTGTTAGCTGTACACATAATTGTGTCAGTAGGGTTATCAAAACAGAAGAGAAAAAACTGACTTTTTCATGGATGAAACAGACTTTTACAAGTGGCAAGTATTTTCTAAATAATCATTTTGGAGTATTTTTTTATTCATTTTTTAAATGGATAAACTCAATTCAGTATTGCTGCAACAGTCTGTTTATTATATTTTCACTGGGGTAGAAGTTAAGAAAAGCACAAAAAGTCCCAAATTTTGAATGTACTTAACACATGCTATTTATTCTCTTTGGTTTTTGTTTTTGGTTTTGGTTTTGTATTTTTTTTTTTGGTTGGTTGGGTTTTTTTAAGGTTAACATTAGAGAGGAAGAATCAGCTTTTTAGTCTCTCATCTTATTTCTGTGAAAGCACTCACAGCTTCCATCAATCCCCTTAGAACTTACAGGGAAGTGTAAGTTCTGGTGCTGGGAATATGGAAACCCTGCCTGAAAAGCACATGATGATGGCTGAATGAGGTATCTCAGGAAATTATTTCCTTTACAAAGAGGCACTTTAGGTTTCAAGGTGTGAGAGGGTGTTGGGTTTTGTTTTTTGTTTTATTTTTTTAAATTAGTTTTATCTATCTTCACCAGTGTGTTTTGGTGCCTGAGTGCAGTACATAAAGAGATGACTGCTGGTACAGGAGACTCTTACTAAGCAAGGCAGTGCTTAACAAAAGCAGACTGAAGCAATAGAAGTTTAGGATGGTGATGGAACTCAGACTGTTGGGAATACAAAATTTTCAAGGACAAAACCTAAAAATTTCTGGACACAGAAAGGCATCACAGGAATTGTGGATGCAAGAACTTACTCTGGTTATTAAAGATGAAAAACAAGGCAACTTTTTTTTCTATTTAATGTGTGAGTTATTTTTCTAAGCAATCTCATCAGGAAGAAGGAAGTGGAAGATGAGGAAAAATGGAGAAAACAGTGCCAGGAATAAAGCCCAACATGTTAAAAAAGCTGATAATTTTTAAAAATTAGTATTGTCATTGTAGACAGCATGATTATAAAAAAGCCAGAGTGCCATTTTTTCTGGGTTTGTTGTTTGGTTAATTTTTTTTAAATTGATCAACTTTTGCAAGCAAATCACAGATATTAAACCTGAGACATTACAAAATTAAAAATTTAAGAAAATATGATTTTTCAGTTTTAGTTTTGTCAAGGGACAGAGTTTAAGCTTCTCAAGTACTCTAACTGTTCTATTTTAATTCTCTGGATTTGTATTGCTCTTTTGAAAAAACCTCCCACATCCAAAAGTTTGGTGTGGGAAGAACATAAAGAAGAACAAATAAACATGGAAAGAAACAGCCTTATTCCAGTTTTTGTTGAACTGAATTATATCAGATAATACAATTACCAAACCAAGCTTGGTCAGTTGATTAACTACAATTATAACACCCAGCAAACAGATGTTATAAAATTAATATAATGACAAAATTAAAAAATATCATGACAAGATTAAACCAGCTGATAGTCAATTCATATGAATTCCAGCCTCAAGAATAAGCTCATTCCAAGGCAGAGACAAAGTGTAGTGAGTGGGGAAATTTCAGAATAATCTCCAAATAGTTTATCAACGAATTGTTAAAGCAAATTTAAATGCTGATTCCCTACTAAATACTTGGCTACTGTAAAAAAAAAAAGAAAAAAAAAAAAAGAAAAAAAATTAATACAAATCTACCTTGCTAATCTTGCTAATATATTTAATTCCACTCTGCTAAAATTGTGTCTTGCCATTCTTCTTTTTTTTGATTAGATTCAGGTATGCAGAAAAACATATCCACTCATATCTCTGAAGAAATTCAGCAGTGTGATTTGCTTTGTAGTATTTTCAAATGTGTGAAATATTTAAATTTAATGTCTATAGTAGGAACCTTATAGTTCCTTGTATCTTCAGAATCAGGTGCTAAAAAATCCAAAGTTTTCTTTTGGTGATACAACTTTGGTCTTCATAAATTTCAAAGTTGGGCTTTGAATGTTTTGATTTTCATTCTTCCACAGTGTCATCTTTAGAAAGTAGCATGCCTTGGTCTAGATAGAAAAGATAGATAGGATATCTAGCTAGATAGAAAAGCAGCAATGTGATGAAACAGGAATATATCCACCCCAAATACTTGCTGAGGTACCAGATAAGATGCATCTCTGAGTGTCAGTGGTGACAACACCTTTATGTGCCAAGATGCAGTCCAGAAAATTATGACAACTTCTCCACAAATAATAAGATTTATTGGACCTGTTAAAACAATGAGCATCTAGCTTTGATCTCTGATTTGGGTCTGGAGCCTTCAAGCATATTACTACAGCAAGTAATTCAAAAGAAAGTTGGCAATGTGAAAAGATGGTCAGCTCTTGATTCTCTTGAAAAGCAGGAGTTTGCAGGATTGGTTTGGCCAGAGCCTCTTAAACAAGTAATTAGAAACCATAATTGAGCCTGCTTTAAAGAATTTCGGTGCTCCATGAAGCAAAGGAGCAAAACTCAGCACTTCTCTGCTTTCCAGTGGAGCACCAGCAGAGGCAGGAGCAGCACATACTCAGAGAGAATGAGCTGCTGGCAGTGGGATTTTGGAAGTGAACAGTGATTGGCACATCTTTTGGCACAAACTGAATATTAGAGCCTGGATCCAAGGTATTGATACCATGAAGCAGCCACTGCTGACTGTATTCTCGTGATCACAGTGTGCTTTATGTTGATTCCAGCCTGTGATATGAAAATCTAGCTCTGTCTAGGAATGTCACTACCGGTAGCAGTGAAACAACACCTTCCTGAGAGCAGCAGAAATGGCATGGTGGAACAAAAGAGAAAGTCCATCCACATGCTATGTTACCTTTGCATCTGGGAGGCTGCAGGCAATCCCACAAGGTACTGAAGTGGATCAGGTGCTGAGAATGGCCAGGACCCAGTGGCACAGGAGGTTACACCTATTGCACCATGGAGACTGTGAAAGAATCGTGTATCAAATAAATTACTTAAATTTATTCATATTTAATTAATTTATTTTATATCTGGTTTGTTTAAAAATTACTTCAGTAGAAGGATTTAAGGACTGACACCATGAAATAACCATGTGCTTGAAATGTCCTGCTTGAAAAGAACAGTCAACTGAGAGCATTGCCCAGCAATGTATTTTGTGCAATAAGTGACAGGTGAGACAAGCAAGCTTTAGAGGCAGATCTGCACAATTCCTCTCAATCTACTGAATGGCTTGAAACCCAAAGGACATGCTCCAGAGAGGGTGGGAACTTCCTAGTCAGGAGTTGATTAGTTTAGTTCATAGGGTTGGACTTTCTGAAGAAGCTTAGTCAAGATCAAGGATCAAAAAACCAAAGGTTTTGCCAAGTATTGTAGGTCTGACACACTGTGATTAGCAAATAGCTGCAGCAAAATGTCACAGGTTTCAAATGTTCAGAGCCAAGAGGATGTCTGAATTCAGACAGTTTTTTCAAGTTATATACCACACAGTAAGGAATAGATTTTTTAAGCAAGACAGCCAGAAAATTAATGGTCAAAGCAGGAAATCACCGGACCAACAAAGGTACTTTCAGCTGTGATCAATGTAAGTCACAGCATATCCCAAATTACTTTTTTGTCTGTGTGTGTAATTCTCCAATTACTTTTACCAGGAATAGGGAGAAATGCATGGGTTTGGCAGATAGCTCAAGTGATTTCTGAACATTATAGATGGTGTTATGATTCGAAATAGAGCTAAATGCAGGTGACTTCTGGAAGGATCTGTCAGTAGTGGAGGGAGCAAATTTCCTGACATAACATACTTAAGCATCAAATTTTAGTGCTCCCTGTTTTTTTGGGGAGTAGTATTAAAGAGTTCTGTGGAGAAGGCCATACTTAGAAGTGAAGTGAGGTCATCTCTTATTTATTCTTCCCTATTGCTCTTTTGGCACTGGGAAAGGGAAAGGATGACACAGTAACATTACTGGAAGATTCAGAATATTTCTCTTGTTTTGCTATCCAGTGTAGGCAAATAAAATTGTGCTACATTTTCAAATATTTTTTCCCTACTTTTTAGGCAGATAATAGAGAACTAGATTATTAATAATTATGCCACATGAGATGCAGATTTGAACCTTTAGGTTCCTTTTGCATTGCAACTGGAAGAAAAAGGGAGGGAAAAAAACCCAAACACCAAACTCTTAAAACCAATTCATGAATATTTAATGAATGAGCAAACATTTGCATCATATAAATATTTTCTTTTTCCTCGTCAGTATTCAGGGGCTGTATTGCCATCTGGCAAAGGTTTCAGTTGACTAACGCTGAAGCAATAAATTAATACAGTAAAAGATGCTACCAACAGTTTTAAACCAATTAAAATGCCTGAAGCAGACTATGTGTGTTAAAATGTCATGTCATGATCCTGCAGCAGAGAACCAAAGAGCTGTAATAATCCAAGTGTGAAAGAACAAAGACTGCAGGATTCAAGAGTATTGCTTGGTGTAAGCCTTATACAATGCCCAAATATTTTCATCATTCAAGATGGTAAATATTCTGATTCATAAGGAGGGTGGACAATAGTTTTATGATAGAAGAGATTTTTTCTCAATCTATTTAGTCTTTAGTTTAGACCCACGAAAAAATAATAAAATAAAAGGGTAACTCAAGAGTCTGTTTTAGCTCCCTCATTACCATCCAAATGATTAATGGAAAAATTAAGAAAACTCTCAAGTTACAAAGTTCACTGCCTGGAGACAGGGAACAGCAAAAGGGTGCACTGGGGGTCAAGGACCAAGCCACAGCTGCATCTGTGGCTCTATCTTTCCAGGGCTTAGACTGCAAGATAAGAACCAGGCTCCACAGGAATCCCCATCTGTTCCAGCACAGGGCAGCTTCAGTCTTCAGACAGAAGTTTGCTGCTGTCTTTTGAAGGGTCTGGTTTCCTCCAACTTTTTATGGAAACTGTAAAGGTGGATGCTGCGCTTAGGAATTTGAGACTTTCCTTAGAGAAATGCCTTGTGGCCTGACTCCTTTCTTGGGGAAAAAATGTCACTGGATTTGCAAGCTGAGTGAAAATCTCTTGTAGTGGTAATGCAAAGCAATGCCATAACCTCTCCTGAAACAAGATAAAGAATTTCATTTAACTTTTCAGGATTTTTTGCTTCCTTTTTTTTTTTTTTTTTTTTTCCCTTTCGTTAAATCAGGACAGGATACTTTAAAACAGTATGGCAAAAGGATGTTATCAAAGATCTTTCTGAAGGTTTCCAAGGCAGGGAATACCTATGGGAACATTCAAGACAGGGAAGAAGCCCATTCCCAAACCTGTCAGTTTGGTATGTCACTTTTGTACAACAAAGAAAGAAAAGAAAAGAGATGTTCTGTATCCTTCAAAAATGACAGTATAAAAAAGTGGAAATATTTTTCAAGAATTTCAACCACTTATTTGCTTTCTACAGATGTTTATTAAGGTAGCAACCACGTGACAGTGTTACTAGAAAATATACAACACACTTAATGTCTTCTGCAAATATAGTGGAGGATGTTTTTGATTGTAAATTATTATCATTATCGTTATGAGAAGCAAGTTGAAACAACACAGTCAAACCTCCTAATAGCAAAATTATGCTAAGGTTTTTTTCTGCTAAAACTTAATCACTAAGAATAGAGCTAGCTGAGTGACACATAAAAATGTACCAGGATGGAGTTGAATCTTTTAAAGACGTGAATGGTATTAGATGATGGCTACTGAAACACTTGAAATTTCAAAATGATATATCATAAAGGTTTTATGTATTTTAGAGGCAGAAATATCCTTTTAATGTTGCCTGATGTCATTGCTGTGGGAGAAAGTCTGGTCCTTTTTTCATGAATGGCAATGATTTAAAGATTTGAACTAAAAACGCTGTGGTTTTCCTGAAGTATATGTTGCTACTGACTTGTGCACTTGTACAAGTCAGACAACCTCAGCTTCTATTTCTGTGAAAAAATGCTTTCCAGTTAAGTGATTTTTAAAAAAAAATTAGTCATAAAGATTTACCTACATTCTACTAAGTTAATTTTTGTATCTGTCATACTAAAAATTAAATAAATTTTTAAAATTGCAATATTAAAAAGCTTCAAATCTATTTACAGAATGAAAATGCCATTTTCATTTGGACTAGAAGATCTGACATGATGTCTGTCACAATTAATTTAAAATGCTCAGAGTACAAGAACTTTAGAGGGGAAATGTTACGAAGATTCATCCAGTGACCCTTGATTATATAGAATTATATAACACAAATATATGTAGAGGAGTTTTCTAGATGAAAGTAATGCTTATGATTTATTAAGAACCAATTATTTTTCATAAAAAATTATAAAGTAAAGTTGTTTCCTTTTATAGTGATGCAAGACTTTTAAGAACTAACTTTCAACTCCCCAAGACAACCCTTCCCCGTATTTTTGTTTTGGTGTCTCTTTAAAATAACATTGTAGACTCTCATTTATCAGGGAGATAAAAGCAAAGGAGCAATCAGGGATTGAGTTTTGTTTTCACCATCCTCATCTTTGTAATCACTCAGGAACTTCAGCTTGCATCTAGAGCAATCTGCATCAATCATCCATAAATTCCAACAGCTGAAGATTTTAAGAGCTTTCAACAAAATGATTGTAGTGCTGTGGTGACTGACATACCTCCACTCAACTCTCTGTCCCAGTAGTTCTGTAGCTCCTTTGATAGAGTAGGAAAATGATTTTAAATAGTTTCCTTTTATAAACACACCCCCCTCCCCCCAAATCCTGAATTATTTATATTAAATTTTGATCAGTAATATGTGAGAATAAAATTAACTATTAGAAGAGATGTATAGTCTTACCTTTCAATAATTTCCAGAAATAAGACTGTCTCCTATATTTTCACTAATATTATGTTAACAGCAAAAAATGATCAATTGCCAAAAGATAATAGTAATTTTCTTCTGAAATACCTTTTACATTGTCCACTATTTCCAACCTAGTTCCACAGCTACCTTGAAAATCAAGGAATGGGTCATTGTATAGCAAATAGTAAATTTAAGAAACTTTCAATCAGATGGGAGGTAATACAGCATTGAAAATATATGAAACAGATGTTACCAAATATTCTCCTTTTAAATATGGGCAAATCTTGGTAATAAGAACTGGTGAGATTTTCAGACCCAGCCTGTATCTACTTATAGGAAAGGGTTAAGTTGCTATTCCAACCAGAGGGTGCACCAAGCTTGGGAGAGGCAGATGAACAAATCTCATCCCACCTTTCAAGAGAACATAATGTGCAGTCACAGGGAAACCAGGTACAGCTTCCATCACAAACTACCCTTTGTCTTGGGCTGCATCAACTGTCCCTTGAGACCCTATCATTGCTCCTGAAACTTGTGAAATGATGATGAGATAATTACAGGGAAGTGAAGCATTTTCTACAATGATAGATGGTAGAAAGGGCCTGATTCCACTGCTGCCTTCCTTCTCCTTCCCAGAGCGGTCAGTGGTGTAAACAGCCCTCAGCACTGACCACCTGGAGTCCTCACACTATGCACATTTCAGAAAATGAACCTTTTGCTCTGTTTGGCCCTTGACAGTACCTCAAATTTATTGGTTTTGTTGGTTTTTTTTTTTTTCATTTTGCTAAATACACTCTGTTTGAAGCTTGGCCTGGCTTGTGTAGTGTCATTCTATCTCGAAGATGGTGCCAGCATGGCCAGCAGTCAGTAACAACCTGCACATCCTGCAGTTTACAGTTTCTACAGCACCATTTTTTAAAGAAAAGAGCAATCTATGTAACAGAACATGAGCTTGTTCTTTAAATTCAGACACCAGGGATTTTCTGGGGAATTGAATTAAAATAAACAATTTGAGAGTATATGGAGTGTTCTTGCAGAGTGTTTTATAGCTGCAGTGAACCACTTAGCTGGCATGTTTTAAGCACTTTTCTCTTATTTGAATAATGTAGTGTTCCTATTAATGTTTAAAACACAGATACTTCTTGTATACCTTCCCAACTGATGTAGCTTAATGAACTAGTGCCAGCTGAATGGGATGAGTCATTGTCCTATTGACCCCATGTTCAAAATAACACTCAAGATTTGTCTAATTTTGTCTAAAATCATACAAGGCAGGCAGAACCTCCAGGGAAGCTTCTGTATGGAGATGCTATTTCCAAAGCAGATAGACAGGATGATTGAATAGATAATTTGCAGATATGATTGTTATTGCTACTGCTTGCCTTGAGCTTTAATATGTGCAGAAAAACCTTTTTGTTGGTTTCAGGGCTTTTGCAAACTGCTGCTGTGGTAATTTCACTTCAGTGATTCCAAAACCACCTCCAATTATATGATCAGTTTTTAAACAAAAGAAGACCAGGAGAATTAGGAAATGTAAATGGATCTATTCAGTCATAGTCATCTTTATTTTTTCAGTCTGCACATAATTGTTATAACTGATTAAAAAAAAAACCTCTTCTTCTTCTGAAACTAAAACATTAGCAATATGCAAATTAGCAGAAATATCAGTGCAGCAGGTCACACAGGTGTAGAGCACAATTCAAAGCTTGCCTTGTAATATTTTTCCCCAAAGTTGCTTACATAGCCAGAGAAATGTGTGGATTGAACTTCTGAGTTATTAGCGCTAAGATGCTGTCTTTATTTTCTCATTTTAGTTGCAAAATTATTATCCAAAATAAACCCTAATGGAGTTGTTATTGTCAGCACATTTTACATCCCAAGCATGATACTTCCACAGAAAAGAGACAAGGATTTTAATATTTTTTTTTTCATTTTATAATTTTAAGATAGAGACTGTGAGGTTTATTAAGACCTCACAATACTAAGAGTTAAAATGGAAATGAAGATTGGGAACTTGAAGGCAAACCCTAAATTATTTAAATTTTGTTTCCTTACAATTTATTAGATTGAGAATATATTTTTTAATTGGTATTTCCTGCATTCTACAGAAACCAGGATTTTACAACTTGAAAGGGATAAAATTTGGCAATATTTCTTTCAGTGAATTATCTCCTTCCTGAAACTCAGTGTCTAAATCAAAAGCATTTAAAATCTCAGCCCACACCAGGATGAGAAATTCAGTATAAATATTACATAATTGAAGATTTTCCAAATACTTAATTTTATCTTAAATTTCCCTCCCTTAGTTGGCTTATGCAAACACTGTTTTTCTGTGAAGTGCAAATTAATAATTCACTAAGCAGAATAGCTCAAAATATATATGGATATATCAGACAACTCTTCTCAGAGTGGAATTTAAAATCCAGTTGTCTTATTCAACAATACTTTAACTTCACTATTTTCCATCCCTGTTTTTTGTTACATATAAAATTTAATGCTACTTATAATATTTTGTGAAATATGTTTTGCTATATAAATCAATAATTAAATTCTAGGCTACAACTGCATAAAAAATACAAACTGCTGCTTAATCAGTTGATCAAATAACTCTTTTGTACAGTATTACCAGATATGTTGACTTTCATGGAATGGTGCTTACTGCAAAAACACAAAGAATTTATAGCAGGATTTAGAAAAATGTAGCACACACCTGAAAGCGTGTCTTACTGAAGTCATGTACCACTGAAATGTGCAACTCCTATGGAAATATGGGTTTAAAACTTGGTGAGTGTGAAGAGAGGGAGTTATAGCCCTTCATCAAAACCAACTTTGTTTCTTGCCATGTGTCTGTCTGTCTGTGGTTTCTTCCTTCTTTAACATTCTCTTCACAAATATTTTGCCAGAAATAGAAGAACTAGCATTTCCCTAGTAATTTCCCAGCAATTTCTCATGTGAGATGAGTCTCAGCCAACCAATGGCACTGTATGCCATGCTGGCTATGTCACACTGCAAGGCAGATGATCTGACTGCCTCTTGTTCACTGTCAGCTTGAGTCACTCGAATAAGCACATTGTCTGTGGTGTGGGAAGCATGGAACAATGCCTCAACTTTATTTTTTTTAGATAGAGAATGCTTTCTTTAATATTCTTATCCTCAATATCAAAAAGTCACATAGTCAGATGAAAGAAAACACATATTCTAGATACTGAACACCTCAACTTCTATTTGCTGCTTATCTTAGTCTTGGTCATTTGTCATGAAGTAAATAGAATGATATAAGTTGATATCACAGTTTGACCTAACAGGAAAAGAAAAAGGTTGATGATAAACCTCCCAGCAATGCTCAAGAAAGCTGAACTGTTATTTAACAGTTTTGTTTGTTTGTTTTTTATTTTTTTTACAAAACTGTGATTTAGATATGAACTCACAGCAAAATATCAGCCACAGGGACATCTTGGGTCATCGTGACAGACATTTATTATTTTGTTTCATAGCCATATAGGAGAATCTAGACTTAGTTTCCTTTTGTAGTTACAGGGAAACTGTGCTGTTTTTTGGCCCTCTGTTCCTCCCCTGAGGGCTGCATGGGAAGGAATGTTGAATGTATGATATTTTCTTCATGCAAGCTACAAAAACGTTTCTTCTGTACAATTTTATGTTTCAAAAGTCACATCAGGCTTGACATTTTTGGGGTCTGCTACAATATGAAATACATTTATTTAGAAAATTTCTTAAGCTATCTGAAGAGAGAGCACGTGTGTGATGACTGAAAGAGAAAGTCATCTTGGGTTTTTTCTTGTGGCTTCACCACCCATCACAACTCTGTAGCCCCCACCCCTTTGTTTTGTCACATCTGAGGAGATTTGTGGAAGGGAAGTGTAAAGTGATTTTCTCGGTTTCCTAGGCTGCAGGCTGATTAGACATGTTGAGGTGCACTTTGGCTCTGTGACAGTGCTTGACAAAACTGGTAGTGCTGGTAATTCCCTTAAGGGACATTTTTAGTACATAACTCTTAAATAAGAAAACATCTGCTGTTTTTCATACTGATTTTCTGCATTCTCTTATTCTATCTCTCCAAAATTAAAGATGCAGAGAAAATTGAAAATAGTTTTATTTTCCCTCTAGAACAAATGAGTAAATCTTTTTTAAAAACTGTTGTCGAGATTCATTACAGAGGTAGATAGATCAGAAAATCATCACAGAAATGAAAGTAGTGCACATAATTTCACTACTTGCTGGCCTTTTATTTCTTTCTTTCTTCTTTTTTTTTTTTTTTTATTTTCTTGCTTTTATCAGGAATGTTCAAAAAGCAAATTAATTAAGCTGTTTATTCTTCTATGTGATAGAAGAGAAATTCTAAGGTCTTGCCTGGACATCCATTAGAAGCACACAAGACATATTTTTTTTGTAAATTACTGTTCTTGATAATTTTCATAGGTCACTCATAAATTGTCATCTTTAGAGGTCACACAACTACCTCTCAAACTAACATTAATATGTTGAGAATAAAGTCTCATTAAAGTCAAAGAAGCAAATTATCTCAAGTCACTTGGGAGTAATGAATTCACATGCAGATAACAAATTCTGATGGGGAAACTTGCTAAAATATTCATAATCTAGGAAAATCAAGGTTTGTCGTATTGTGTATCCAAAAGGCCTGTACTTCTGATTCAAAATGTCAGATTTACTCCAGTCATTTAATTATTTACAAATGTAGTTCAGATAGAGCTAACTGGAAATTGTGATGGGTTTTATGTGAACTTTTCTTTAACATGGCTTAATTTCTCAGGATTGTCTTTGGCAAATGATGGAAACAATAGACCCCTTATGTAGTACACTTGGATCAACAAGCAGTATCACAGGCTGCATCATGATTTACACCTTGGCTGCTTCTTTGTTCCATGCTCAGAGGGAATCTGCAGCTGGTATCCCTGGAAAGGCTGAATTTGAGACACAAGGCTTGCTTTCTGTTGATGGCAAAGTCCAACAATCCCAATTCCCTAAAAACATAGCACAAGTTGATAGGCAATCACAATAAAAAAGAGCTATGGCAAAAGGCAAAAAAATTTTGTAATATGCTAACCTTCAGATGTCCAGGTTCCACAGGAACTTATTGCACTACATAGGTATTCAGGATCTTTATAAAATGCTTTTATTTCATATTTTCACTCGGTGTGGTTAAGGAAATTACTGGCTGCTATAGGAGGAGAGAAGATATTTGTCAAAAAGAATATTGTAGAAACCCAAGAGAGAGATTTAAGGGAGGAAAAAAATCTAGAAATGTCAAATCAGTAGTAGCTTTGGTTTTTCCCATACAGCTAAGAGGAACATTTTGAATATTTGATTTTTTTAAGTTTTGAAATTGATGGTTTTGATCAAAAATTTAGTGTTGATTTCCAGTGCAGAGTTCTTTTTCGATGCCATCAAGAATTATTAAGGAGAAACTCACTGTGAGTTGCTTGACAGGAAGATTTCTAAGACTTGGTTTTCAGAGCACAAATTGCTTATATTCTTGTGTTTGTGAGGTTTCAGGGCTTCCACACTCTCCTCATAAAGAAGCTGCTGAAACAAAAATTACTTTTTTCCAGTTAGATGCATTCAAAACCTTGCTATCAGTTTTTATTAAAAATGTGAAATGAATTTTCAGCAGAGCTTTGACACTTACGTTGTTAATGTGCCTTCAGGCATGTAATTAGTAGAAGACTTTAATCTTTTATATTCCATACTTTGATCAGAGCAAATAAGCTCAGAGAAGCTATAAAGTATTGACCAGCATCTTTGATAAAAGAAACTAGTAAGCACCTCTTGAAGATACTTTTATAAACTGGAATGCACATCATTAGTTCTGCTTATAATAGAGAGAATGTTCTCTTACTGTTATTATTGGTATATCATTCTATCCATAGAGTGTTGTGGTTTTCTTCTTCCTTTTCCCATTTTTTAAAACTAAAAAATAAATAAATTAAAAATAAAGTGGTATTTTTTAAAATTCACAGAAAAAAAATCTTGAAAACTACTTTCTGTAGCAGGCTGATAAATAATTTCTTCTATTGTTGATTCCAAGCTAAAAAACTTAATTGATCAGTAACAAAACAAGTCTGTTAGACCAACTAGGAAGATGAAGCTGTTTGCATTCATACTTTTGCACATGTAATGAAGATTAAAATCAGGGTACCCTTAAGTAAACTAGGAATTTGATATTGGATTAGCAGAACAAAAACCAAGTTTGAAAAGTCAGCACTTCATTGGTTAGATTTAAAACTTTTATAAAATATTACACTGAAAGGAGTGAATTCCTTTATTCTACAATTTTCTTATTCCTGCACAGATCAGACCAGTAACTAATGAAACCAGAATGAGAGAGGTGTTGGGTCCTGCCTCAAGAGAGAAGGCAAGTTTAATCAGAAAGTCTGATGACCAGATTCTGTTAATTTTTTTCTTGTTCCATCTATTTCCATAATGAAAATGAAAATGTCTTTTTGTCCCTGAAAATTACAAAACTAATTTGATATATTTCTGACTTATGATTCAGATCATAATCTTGACAAATCCCCAGAGGAGAACTCTGTTGTGAAACTACATATGCTTACTATGCAGTACATGAAACACAGGGTCACATAAGAAAAAAAAATGAAAAAACTTCATGCTAATTTTAGGAACATGGAAAACAAGACACTTGTTTCGTGCATTCCATATAGCCCTCAGTTGTTTCATGGACTACATTAAATATCCAAAGGAATATCTATAAATAATATAAATAATCCTATATGATCTTCAAGGAATAATAATTGATATTTCTTAATTATTGCTTATATAATGTCTCTCCAATATAAAAGTATTTTAAAGAGTTCTGTCACCGCTGCATTATGAAATGAACTACTCCAATCTCTGTTCATCAAAAACCTGAATTCAGAACTTGCATTTTATCTCAAGATGTTATCCCTGCCCAGAATAAACATTTGTAGGGAAACAAGAAGCAATAATTTAGCACCAAGAAAAGAGGACCTTTTAAAATTCTTCCATCTTTACTGTCTATAGGGCAGATCCCTGCTTCTACAGTTTGAAATGACATTATTGGCACTTCAGACTTGGGGGGAAAAGGAAATTTGACAGGCATTGCTCTGAGGTTATTTATTTCAAACTCTTTTGCAAAATAAGTTAGTAACAGTTTCTCATGTCAAATATCAAAATCATTTACACTGACTATTTGTGAAGATGAGAGACACATATAACTCAAAGGAATAGTACATTTAAGGTGATTTCAATTATTTTGCCTCTCTCTAGTCAATTTGTCAGTAATTTTCCCCTTTCCAAGGCTTTGCTCTTTATTTGGAAAGATAAGTTCATAAACAAATTATCTGTGAAAATACAAAAATTAATCACTTTTCCATCTTTGTTCTAAATTATTCTTTCATGGGTAACTTCAGTTGATTTATTCACCAAAAGTGAGCTCATTTCATATCTATATATATAGATCTGGATTATCAAAAGAAATGTGCTATATCAAGAAATAATCTTTCTAAGAACAATTTTTCTTATTTCTTTCAAAAAGAGATATTTAGTTTGGGGATTGTAATGGAAAAATTAAATTTACTGTTTTATGTTCCTTTTAATGGCACAAATAAAAAAAATCCTAGTTTAATGTGTGCCTTGGAAACAAGAGTGGGGCACTCTAGTGACTAAGACAAAGCCAAACTCCTAGATACTATTTTAAGTAATATTTAGCTTGTCATTCTTTATTTTTTCTACATGAAAAATTCAAGACTATTCCAAACTATTTCTACATGATTATTCAAGACTATTTTCATTAAAAATATAACACCTTGCACACTACTTACTACCCTCGATAATTAATCAGTACATTGAGAGATAGGAGCCTGTGAGGAAAAAAAAGACCATAAATTGGTGTTATTGAAGACTGCATCATAATGAATATTTCCCAAGAGCTCATTTAAAATAGTTTTACTCAAGAATATCTAAAAAGCCTCTGAATAATATTTTGTATTTGAAATTTTTAGATTCCGTTTGCAGAGAAGGTATTGAGCCAATAAATTTGAAAATGTATTTAAAGTGAAAAAATTACTTAATGTAAGTTGTATACTGCAAGAAGCTTCTAAAGTAACAAAAATAATTGTGTTACTAAGGGTAATAAGCGATTCCTGCAGTTAGGTTACTGAAAGGCTTTAAAGCTTACAGATATTGAATAATATCCTAATGCATTAGATGCATTTGTACACGGAATACAAATTTGATATTTTCCCAAATTCATTACAAGAAGGCAAATCATTGCTTAGAAAACAAATAAATAAACGGTTTCTTTCTTTCTTCTTTTTAAAACAAACAAAAAACAAACAAAAAAAGAAAAAAAAAACAAAAAAAAGAAAAAAAAAAAAAAAAAAGGGGTTTTCCCCTGAAAAAGAATTTCAGCTGCAGAGTAGCACAGCCAGATGCAGCTCAGCTCTGCAGCTAGAAGTCTATTTGTCGTGCCACAGGCTTCATTTGACCTGAGCAGTGGCAGGGGAAGCGGGACACGGTCTCAGCTCGTGGCTTGCGGATGGTTTTCCTCTCCTCCCTCCAGGTTCGTGCCGTGGCTGCTCAGCGGTGCCGAGCGCCGCAGCAGAGCCCCCGACTCGCACACCAGGAGCGGAGGGAAGATGGATCACGCTCGGCCGCAGCAGGGAGGGTGTAGGGAAGGGGAGATGGGCTGTGATTCTGTGGCTCATTTAGAGAACAGCAGGATGAGGTAACTTTCTAGAGAGGGAAGGCAGCAGCTCCTGTATTTCCCTCTCCCCAGCAAAAATGAAGCAGCTGCACGCCCAGGTGGGACAGGGACAGTACCTGTGAAATCAACACTGGTTCCCCATGGGGACTTGCTCATTTGGAGACATTCCACAGTAGACTAAACTTTCTACTAAAACACTGAGAGGTCACATTTCCATATCACAAGTTGTTTTTTTTATTTTAAAAAGTGGTATTTTTTGTGGCCAGTGCTGATGTGCCCATAAGGATCCTCACTAGGCACAATATTATATTTCCAGCCTGCACCTAGTGGAGATGAGGTGTATACCCTCAGCCTGGAAAATATTGCATATATAAAATGTGACAGAAGTCATGCCAGTACTTCATTACACATGGTTATCCTGCTGTTATATGCAAATTATCTTATAAAGCACTAGAACAACAAACTATATAGACTCCTCTTTTTTTTTTTTTCGCCCTTCTTTTTCACATTTCCCTGAATCTTTGTGTTTTGAGAGTAGTATTCATACAATGTGTTAGAGTCATTGTGTAAGAAGCTAAGTGCATTAAGGCTAACGGTGAGGATCAGAAAGAAGGCTGGAATAAATATCATGGGCTACGTATGAGTCATGGGAATCACAACATTCTTGCCTGTGCCCAGTGGAGAAGAGATCTCAAGAGCATGGATACCATAATATTAAGGAACTGCCAACAGGATAGACTGACTTAGATATGTGAATATTTGTTTAAACTTTCTCTAAGGGAGGAAACAGTGTTTAAAACTACACACGGCTTATTTCCATGCCTTTCTGTCAAGAATAAAATTCTCCTAGTTTTGGAAATTAAACAAAACAGCTGTTTATGTAAATTAGTTAATGCAGTTTAAAAAAATTAAAATTCAATGCTTTTAGAAAATCATAATATGCACTTAATAGACAGCTGCTGAAAAAAGCATGAGCATGGCAATATTATCTAAATTCAAGCTTGGAAGCTGGAGGCTTTTTCCTAGTTTTTGTTTTGTTTTTCTTTAAGTCTCATAAAATGTACTGCTTGAATAGGTGATACACAGACTGTTAAAATGTCACTTCAATTCTCTAGATGAAAGTTAACAAATCCTACATGCTGAAGCAATGTGAAACCAAATTTAACAAAAGTCAGGTGGCTGTTATTTGTGTACTCTAGCACGAGTGCTGGCAACTGTGCAGTGATAGAAGATCAAAGCAAAACAAACAAAACCTTACAGTGCTTCTATGCTTCCCCAAAACAAAACAACAGTAATTAATGTTGGGATAAAACACTTTTGGCTGTAAACTGCTAAAAATACTCACAGAATACATTATCCTCCAAAAGTAACTGTTATTCATTAAATAAATTATTCAAGAATAGTCTTTTGCAGTATTTGACCATCTCTCTATCTGGTTGAATGCCAACTCATTGAACAAATTGTTCAAAAGATAACAGCTTGATTCATGTATAATGTATTTGAAAAGCTTCTTTTCTGGTTCTTGCAATCTCTGCTGAGACTAAGTAATATCCTGTGCTTTTATTAATAATTTGTCATATGGCTGACAAAAATGAATATAGGCAGCAATAGAGGACAGGATCTGACTTCTTCTGAGGTCAGTGGGAGTTTTGCCATTTACTTAAAGTGGGGTTCAGGGTTTCACTCAAAATGTTTAAGTGGTGACTTTGAAATATGATATGCCTTGTTAGTATATTTTTTTGTCCATATTCTAAGGAACTGATTCTATTCTAATATTCTACAGTGAAGGCAGTGTGCCATAATATTTGGATATAAACTTTCTATAGATGATTGATATAGCAATAGAATCATTATCCGACATGAACAGAAATATTTGTGGCAGTTACCTCTCTTAAGAGTCATTCTTTGAGCTTATTTCAATCTGTAAATCACAGAAGGTAGGGAAATTGCAGTATGAATACAGTGGGGATTTTGTCTTTTTTTTTAGTAATAAATATATAAATAAAAAACCTGCAAATTTATACTATCTCTCTGCTTCATGAAAAGCTAGAGTCAGAGGTGATACACAATGAGCAAGTTTCCAGAAGCCTGTTTGCTGAGCAGCTCCTGCATGCTGAAGACAAAGTGACAATGATAAAAGACCCATGCTGTTGATTACATTAGACAAGACAGGACAAAATAGCACAAGATATATTAATGTTGAAGTTAAATTTAAATCCAGGTATAAACGACTTCAGGCAGTGTGCATAAAGCAAGAGGGCTCAAAAATAAAGCACCATGTATTTATCCAAAGCTGGGGGTTCATCTATCCAAGCTGTGAATGTTTTAAGACGAAGTTTGAAACAACAGCATTGTAATTTGAGTTGGAAATACATGGACTGCCTGACTGCTTATGAGCACTGCATTGTATGAGGAACTAATGTTCAGTTATATTTTTTCTTGTAACATTTCAGCCTTTTCCTCAAGTCATTGCTTTCTAAAACACTGTAATCTTGTATGTGTGACCTTCAATTTCTATTGCCATGTTTATATAAGAGCAGCTTATTAAATACACTGTTGGCCTATTCTTACAATTTGTAGCATTCCAGTAACTGAGGCTTTGTTCATCCATTTTCTAAATGCAGTACAAAAATTATTTAATACCATTAGGCTTTGTAGATTTCCTTGCAGAGTCCCCACCTAAAATGCTTGGATGGTAAATACCTAAGGACTTTTAACGAAAGAATCTTTTGTGATTGGTCTCTGTGATACTTTGAATTTGAACAGTATGACAGTTTCACTGAGTGTTACAGCTGAAAGGAGATTTAAAGCCAGAGAGGCTTTTGTACAAATAAGTATTCCCAACTCCTGGTCACAGCTTCAAGGGTTGTCATTTGGCTTATTATGGAAGATGAAAGCAGGAAGGATATTCTCTGGGAGGGGTGAAAACCTCTGGGACCTTTTCCCCATCTTGTTCTGTTAAGCTTTTAGACTGACAGCTGCCTTCTGAGTTCTGATTTGATTGTGCCTAGGGTAGCTTATATTTGGGGTGTCTGTGAGAGTTTTCTTATACCAATACAATGACTGAGTCTTGTGATGGCCTGATGATTTTATGGCACTAGGAAGATATCCTGTTGATCTATACTGTAGTCTTCCTATTCAGGTACCTGAAATATTCACACCCATCTTTTAAAAAGAAAAAAAAAGTTTTTAAATTAACTCAATGTTGACATCATCTAGCAGAATTTTCCAAAGATTGAAAACATTTACCTACCTGAACTAAGGTGGTGCTTGCCTATAGCTAATGAGATTAGAAATATTTTTTTTTTACAGATTAATGTATTCCCAGAAGAGTAGTGTAATGGAATAAGATGCTTACACTAGAAGAGCTAAGAGCCTGTGACTATTTGAATATTGCAGTACAGATTGTGGGTGAAGCTGTTGTCATTTGTGCACCTGTGTTGGTGCACCTGCACCAATGGCAATGCAGGTGTAATACTCTTTCCCTTCCCTACCTCTTTCCATTTTTGCTGCTATGTCCTGCAATTTAGAGGGGCAAAGAATTCAAATAACAATAAAATAAACCCCACAGCTAATGTTTTTCCCTCTAGCACCTCTGATTTGAAATAAAATCTGGAAATATGACTTCTTTTTTTTTTTTTTTTTTTCAGTGGGGGGAGTGGGCAAAATATTTGGAGCTTTATTTCAAATAGTAATTAAATAATGTGAACTCAGCTCACACTACTCTAAACATATACATTTGAAGTCAGTTTGAGGAGAATATTTTTATGATGTAGATTTAAGAATAGTCTTTTGTACACAGTTTCATAACTTCAGATCTTGGCATTTTATTTTGTTCTTCAGGTTCCATTACTGCATACAAATGGCAAGGCAGAGCTGTGGTTATCAGATTTGGTTTCCTATGCTATCTTGTTTCAGAGAAAAGATAAAGGTTCCTTTGGGAAAGTAAAGGCCTGAAAGTTTCACTTTTATATCAGTGCCTACCTCATGCCATTATAATAAATTTGGCAGCTTTCACTAGAAAGAACAGATACCAGGTCATTTTTGCATTCTGAATAGAGTACTAGTACAGAAGAGTTGTGTATCCTGCATCTTGTAACTGAGGACTGTGAAGTCAAAATAAATAAGAGCAGTAAAAAAATCAATAACTGGGTATTTTTCTAATAGAAAAAGTACATCTAATTCCTTGATGTTATGTCTACAAAAGAGAATTTGAATAAGTGTGGGTAATTTTTTTCTATACAGGTAAACAGCACAAGAGTTCACATGTGGATAAACTGAAATTGAATCAAGATGGAATGCTGCAATGTTATTTTGAAAGAGAGTTATCACCAACCCAAGCTGCCAGCCCCATGCCCGGCTGGCTGCAAGAGCCAGCCCTCAGCGGGCAGGGGCTGTGGGCAGGCAGCAGCACAGGCCTGTCCCTGTCACACACTGAGGAGGAGCCTTTGCCAATGTGGAGGAAGACTGGGAATATGGCATGGACCAAGAGCTTACTCAATGGAGAAGTGTTAGCCACCAAGACCTTTGCCTTTGGGAAGAGGCGAAAATCCCAGAGTTTTACCAACGGCAGGAAGTGACAGACAAGGAAGTTTCCCCATGTGGAGCTCTGAGTTGCCAAGAGCTGGAAGCCGGCATTGAGCAGGAGCTGTTCCCAACAGAATCCAGGAAGTACTGGGAAGAGCCCAAAGGGGAAGAGATTATTGAAGAGAAGCTCTCCCCAGAAGAAACCAGCAGCAACGAGGAAGAGCCCAAAGAGGAAGAGGCCATTGAAGAAGACCTGTCCCCAGAAGAGACCAGTTGCTACCAGGAAGGTTCTGAAGCAGAATATGCTACTGAAGAGGAGCTGACCCTAGCAGATACCAGGAACTACCAGGAAGAGCCTGATGGGGATGATGCTATTGAAGAGGAGTTGCCACCAGAAGAAATCAGCAGCTGCCAGGAAGGGTCCCAAGGGGAAGCCTGCATTGAGCAGGAGCTTTCCACAAGAGAAACCAGAAGCTCCAAGAAATGGTCCCAAGGAAAAGCCTGCATTGAGCAGGAGCTGTCCCCTGCAGAAACCAGCAGCAACCAGAAATGGTCCCAGGGCAATGCCTGCATTGAGCAGGAGCTGTCCCTAGAAGGAGTCAGTAGCCACCTGGAAGGGGAAGCCAGCATTGAGCAGGAGCTTTCCGTGAAAGGAGATGCTGGTGGCCACCAAAAAGTGTCCCAGTTGGAGAAATCTATTGAAAAAGAGCTCTCTCAAGGAGATTTCAGTAGCTACTTTGACCTTCCTGAAGACTAGTATGAATGCAGCAAAGAAAAGCTATCCCAATGAGACATCCATAGCTCTAGAAACTTTTCAGACTTGGAAGAATACTCTGAGCAAGGGCATTCCCAAGGAGAAATCAGTAGCTCCCTATATCCATCTGTCTTTGAAGACTACAGCCAGCAAGAGCTGTCCTACGGAGAAGATGACAGCTACCAGGAGCTGTCAGACTGGGAAGAGTCTGCTGGCCAAGAGCTTTGTGAAGAGAAAGACTCCAATAGCACAGTGCCTAGAAGCAGTGCTGAGACATTCTCCGTGAAGTCCACGTTGGGGAGTGACAGTGACAAAAAAACTCAAGCAGGACAGCTGGGAGCATGTTAGTGACCAGAGCATCGGGGCCAAGTCTTTGCTGGGAGAGGAGGTCGAGTGGGATGAAGTGAGAGTCCCCGAGCTCCGTGAAGCCGAGGACAGAGAGCGAAGACAGGCAGGTTTGGAAGGAGGCGACTTCTTCGTGCCCGTCCCTCGCGATGCTTAGGTTGATCACGGGGCATCTCAGCCATGCTTCCATNGCACTCCCACCCGGCCCAAGTGTGTATTAATCCATCCTAATTTTCTCAGGGGATGCTCATCACCAAGAGGACCAGCTGGAAAGGATCACTGGGACATCGCTGGGATTCCTGGAGTGGTGATATTTTCTTTTATTTTTTCTCTGTCCCTCTCTTTTTTTGCCCTATCTGTCTTCTATTTTTTTTCTCTTCCTTTCTCTTTCTCTCTATTTCTCTTTATTTCTCTCTTTCTCATATATTTACTATTAAATAAAACCCATACTATTGACTTTGGCATATGGTCTTGTTTTTATCTTAATTTGGGCCAGAATCATTTCTAATAACTTTATAAACTGGACCACAACAGTGTAGAGTAGAGGTGAGCGAGGGGAGAAGGAATATAAGGCAATACTGAATCAATACTATTACTCAGGAATGTGAAGTGATCTTAGATATGTGCTGCAGTGGCTGTTAAATGAGTCTGAAGTTCTGTGCAAATCTCCTGCTGCTCTACCTATTTGTGCATGCCAGAAATCCCTACTCAAATGCACATGGTGTCTGAAGAGCAAGATAAGGTCGGGCTGCACAATTGCTCTGAATGCTACTGAAACCTGATCTGCTTGGGAGAAGGAGATATCAAAGTGCATAAAGAGTGGAGCTGATAACATCCCTTCTGAAAATAAGGCTGACTAGATTAATTTCTTAATGACATGGATGCAACTGAAAATCCCAGATTTGCCTCAGAGCTGTATGTAGAAAACTTGAGCTTATGTTCAAGACCGTTTTTGCTGCTAATTATAAAAGTATGAAATTTGAAATTATCTTTAATGTTTTGGCCTATTCTGCATCCCTATTTTTTAAATTCCACTTTTTTAAAGCTATGAAAGATAGAGGAATCATTACCTTCCATGCTGCAAACAATTCCACTAAAGAACAGTCAACAAAAAAAATCCCCAAAAAACAAAACAAACAAAAAAAAACCCCAAACCGAACCAAACCAAAGTAAAAAACAACAAAAAACCCCAAAAACCTTTCTTCCTAATCTAGTCCTTCTGCCTTAAGGAGGCAAACTCATATCACCCTCAACAACCCTTCAAATACTAAATTAAAAAAAATCTAGTGAATTATCGTGTTCCATAGAATGATCATTAATAGCACCTGAAATCAGTGAAATCTTCCAATTAGAAATGAGGAATAGAAATATTAATAATTTAAATCTGTCCAGACATGAGGTGAATGCTTATTTCATTAAAGTCATTGTAACTTTGTTAGACTTTATTAATTTGGGTTGTTTCTCTCATTACCTTCTATATTGCTCTTAGAATCTCTCATGTTTCCTTTGTCAGGTGAGTAGATTTTAAGTAACATGAAAAGTAATTGATGTAAGCATATTAACATTTCCTGTGTCATTGAATGCTTTATGTATACTGTAAAAATTAAAAGACGAGTGGCAAATCATAGCAGAATTCATAACAGTGCCTGTAAGAATTGCATTTTAGTGGCTTGTCATGTCATCATCAATAAGTTAGAGGTAAGTTTTCCCAGCTCAAATAAAGTAAATATTCTCTAGATAAGCAGCTCTCCACATTTCAGCAACCAGTGATGCTCCTGGGTGAGTTCTTTCTTTAGTTTGCTTAGTTTTGCCAACATGCAGAGGAAGTATTTTCCCTGAAGCACAATTACAGTCTTGTCTACATGATTCTGTAAATAACATTAATGAACAATAGATCAAATTGTCACTTTATTTTGCATTTTTTACAAACATTTTGTACTTAGAACTGCCCTCTTTTCAAAATATCAAATCGATGCATAAGCTTTTGTTAAGAAAACTTCATAAAACACTGCAAATACACAACAATTGACTATTTCTTTGTAAACTATACAATAGGAGATATCCTAAAAAGACTTTCAATTCATTTCAGGTAGAAATGGAACTACTTTCTCTTGAAATACTGCCAGAATTAACTGAATTTTCATAGGGAGGGAAGTCAAGCTTGTACAAAGTTCTTTGTGAGATAATGGTTCATGGATACTGCTGGAGAAATTTGATACTGTAGACCAATTTTAATATGAATTTTTGACTAAGGGAAAGGTATTTTCTTTGAAAAGCCATAATAAAAAGTGAGAAGTTAGGACACCTTGTCTCTTTGACAGCCATAACGACAACATCATTCATTTGCCCTGAAGAGCTTCTGATCTAAAGAGATGTGATGAACAAAAGAATAATAAGTGAACTGCATAGGCAGCAGGTCAGCACCAGAGCTGCAAAGGGAATTCAAAGCGTCCATTAGACCATCTACCTTTGGAAAAGTTTGTGTGCAAGGCATAAATGGACAAACGATGATGAGAGATCCTTCTTGTGTAGTAGATTTTAAGGTCTTGCTGTATTTTTTTATGTAATAAATGTAAACCATTAGGCTTCAGCATACTAGAAAAAAAGAAGACGCTGAAAGATGAACAGAGCTTGTCACAACTCATTAGGGAAGCTATAAACTTTTCTTTCCTGAGAATTAAAGCCTATCCAGATGTAGGCAGAAAAAAGAAAATAAAGTAAATTGCATTTAGATTCTTAAAAAGTACTCATAGCTACTGATGAAGAAGTACCCATATTTAACTTACATTTCAGCAGCAAAAATCACTGCATCTCTGTAGTGCTGTTCTGTTATCTGCTCCTTAAGAATCTTAGAAAGGTTTTGCAGGTCAGTGATTATATCCTGTCTGACAAAAGTTTGTTTCAAGCCTGCTCAGGTTCCATAATCAAATGTTTCTTAAGTTACTTCACATGAGGACATTCTCTGAAATAGTTATCCCCTGAGAACAATTAAGGAATTGGTTTGTACATGCACATGCACACACACACACACAAAACCAAAACCAAAAAAATGCCTTTTTTAAAGTTAGTGTAAGTAAAAGTGATGTCTTCAGATTATTTCTTAAAAAAAAAAGTCCCACAGAAATTAAGTTGTCTAAGCACTTATATATGTAACAGGAGTGTAGGTATATTGAATTTATGGTACCTACTCCTGCTCTTTCCTGTCTGAGACAATGTGAAACTGTATCTTACTTGAATCTGTATATTCCATCAAACACAGTATCTGCAGCATCTGACCAGAGAATGTGGTGGTACAAACTTTTAGTGCCTGTAGCTGGTGTCTCCATTCTTCAGGGCAAAAAGTGACTCTTAGTTTACTCATCCCAGCCTCCATCAATGTCAGCCTCTGGAGTGCAGCTATTACTAATTCTTGTTGCTCAGTGGAAAATTGGTGCAAGTCCTCTAGCGGTAAGGAAGAGAGAAATCAAAATAGACATCTGTCTTTGCCTCTGGAAACCTCTGCCCTTCTTATCTTTTTTTTCACCAACAGGAAAACTTTTACCCATCTCAACATATTGTAGGTTTTGCCTCCAGGTTGCAGAAAAGTCCCTTAAGAGTGTCTAAGGACTGTGATTTCTAAAGCTTGCTGTCAAGTTGTCTCTGTCTAGGTTTGGAAGTTCAGCTGACTAGAAGTTTCCACAGTTGGATAATAAACTAGAAAAAATTTTAAACTTATTTCTGTATCTTAATATACTACTCAAAACTGCTGTTTCAAAGATAGTCATGCATATGAGTACTGGTAATGTCAGATTTTGTACACAGCTACAGTTATTTTGGTACACAGCTCACCTTGTGTTTTTAAACTAAAGCAATCTACCAGTCAGGAGTATCTGGCACTGGTCATCATCTGGAGATGCTTTTAGCCACTCCCTTGGGATTTTCTTTGCACCAAAATCCTATATTCATGTGTGCTCATCTTACATGTTTGTGTATACTGTGACTTTCTTGGCAACCTAACACCCGAACAAGTTTGTCTGAAATGAGAGGGGAACAGTGTGTTTTATAGTGGGACAATGTGACAAAGCTCAGCAGTGCAGTGGCATGGAAAACACACATTGTGACCTCTCCAAAGGTCCTAGAGGGTGAGACCAGCCGAGTACTGGTTATTTCCAAGATATTTTAAGAGCGGAACCAAAGCAAATGGCTGTTCCTTCCATCTTCCTGCTCTGCTCTGTCCACATGCAAACTCATTTGCTTTGAGTATTACACAAAAACTCAATGAGACCATATTAATTCCATCCTGTTCTGCATAAATTATTTTCAGATTAAAATTGCTTTCAGAATTTCTTCTTTCACTGTACATTCTTCACGTGTACGGAATACATCTATCCTTCCTCCATTTGTGTAAATTCTGGATGGATTTTTATATACTCTGCACATGTATACCAGTCTCACAATGGACTGAGAAAAATGGATTGAAAAGTCAAACATGCAGGCTGGAGATGGTAATACTCTGTCCTGGACCCTTATTTGAATGACTGCAAGAACAGGAACTAAGTGGTTGTTATTATGCAAATATTATTCATTCTTAGCATAACCTTTGCCTCCTCATGAATTAATGAAACCCCATAAAACACATTTTAAAATGAATGCTAATTCAATCTTTGTGTGAATTGGATTATGGGGGGGATATCATATTTAAAAAATAGTATGTAGTTATCAAAAAAAAGATTAATTGAAAACAGAGGCTATGTAAACCAAATATTGAATACTTAATCAAGTAGGATATCTGGAACATGAATGGGTTTCCTGGCACGTTATGCTCCTATCTCTAAAAACGCATACCTAAAGTTACGGAAAATAACTTTCCAAGGTTGCACAATGACAGGTTTTCATGTCCTCTCTCCATGGATTTTTTTTTTAAAAAAGAACATTAAAAAATTTTGCAAAAGCAGCTTTCTTGCTCTGGAAGAAGCCTGCCTACCTTGATAATCAGCTGCAAGTAGCAATGTGGTCTACAAGACAACAAAACTGCCTACAAGGTAAACAGGCCTTTTTTTTTCCCCTTTCCTCCTCCACTCTTGTCCCTCTCTGCTTTTTCAATATATTTGTTTCTAAATGACAAAGCCCCAGATGCGGGCTACCAGTGTCCTCTTATCAAGATAAATTCCAGAAGTCATAGTGAATGTTTTCAGACTAAACTGTTGACCTTATGATAAAAAATGTCAGTTGTCATCAACAATCAGATACTCCATACAAAGAGACACGAGATTGTCTGCGAATGTCTGCATCTTGACACATGTTGTGCATAACACATTTCTGCATGGTTAGAAAATATTGGGCACATCCCTTTCACAGCTCCAGAGTTCTGTACTGAGACAAACCTAAACAGGTGAATGAGTGTTGGAGGTTAGGATTTGTTCTTTTTTTTCTCTCTCTCTTTGGGAATTTTGCTGCCGTTTGCTGCCTAAGACACTGAAACAATGAATAAGAGAGACAAAGAATGTGGCCAAGATGGGGGTAAGGAGTGCAGCAGGCTGCAGTCTCTAACCTGTGGGGCTTTCTCTTGGGATGTGCAGCTACCGTGAGATTTTGGCTGAGGGGTCAGGAGGCTGGGCTCATCCCTCACTCTCAGGACCAGAGGTGAGACAGGTTCCTTCTGGTGGCGGCATCAATTTGGCAGCCACATGGTGTGGATGTCTGACTGGAGATACCGCTGTCTCGTGGGTTTTGCCTGATTTTTTTTTTTTTCTTTTCCTTCAGCACAGCCTGTTTCCCTGATGCTCTGCCCGCCTGGGAGCCCAGAGCCGGTGCGAGCCGCCCCAGGAGCGGGCAGCACGCTGTCCCCGCCGGCCCTTGCTGGTGAGCTGCCCCGGGGAGCGATCCCCCACCAACCCCGCCGTTTCTGCCGCTGTGTCAGGGCTTTTTGCTGCTCTTTGAGCTGACATTCTGTGCCCACACGGATATCTCCGCGGCTCCTGGCACAGCTCCCGAGTTTGTGCTACACTTAGTTTGCCAGCCCAGGTGTGCTCACCTCTGCTGATCCTGCCTGCTGCAGTGCCTTACACGACCCGGAGGGCTCTGAGACCAGCTCCTCCCCGTGGGTTTGCAGAGGGAAGCCCCTTCCCTTCTCCCCTCCCTCCTCCCGCTGCCCGAGCCGCAAGGACCGTGTGGAGAGGCGGCCGAGCTCCTTAATTTCGTACTTTATAATAATTACGAGGGAAGGGGTTGATGTTTGCCATCCCAAGGGAGATTCCTGCCTTCCTTGGCGGGCCTGTGTCTTTCAAAACAGGATAACGAGCTACTCTTCTTGCACTTCAGCTGAGCGTATCTGGACAAAGAAAAGTATTTTATATAATGTCCACTTCTTACTCCACGTGTATTAATTAAATTAAATAGAAATATCCAGAGAAAATGTAATCAACTAATTTTTCCTTATTAAGGGAATAGATTTCATAGAATCATGGAACTATTTCATTTGGATACTCAGAGAAATTGATTTTAGAAAGATAAGTTTGGCAACATATAGGCACACATTAAATCAAAAGTTGGACATGGAAAACACAAATGCTTCTGCATTGGATCACCCTGGATCTACCTGGACCCATGCCTTCCCTTCCTGTCATAACGATATCATTACACTTTCTTGTTTGCTTTCCAATTTTGGTTTGAGTACAACAAAGTTACTGAGAGAATCAAGCATAGAATAGGAGAAATATCATTAGTGCAGTTCAAGTTTTGACATTGTTAGTATTTTTGGACACAGCCTTCTAAACTAGTACCAAAATGTTGATTCAATTACAAGGCCTAGCTGATACAGCTTAAGAATCTTGGGCACAGGTCCATGAAACAGTTTTAAAAATTTGCAGCATCCTCCCTGGGCTCCCACAGCAGAACTGATTTCCTCATGTGAAGGCAGTTGGACACATCAGGGTGTGATGCACAACAATAACAGTATTCACATGAAGCAGTTGTTGGCTAAAAAAATATTTTATAGTCCTTGGTGTAGAAGCCAAAACACAGTCCAGCTCCTGGATAAGTGCCTTACCTGCAAGGCTACCAAGTCCTTAAGCATCCTTAACCCTAGGTTATGAACCAGCTGCTAACAATAATTGATTTCCTCTTCTCTCACTCAGTCTTTGAATGCTCTGATCATTTTCATGAAGAAGTATTATCTTCCATAAACATGTGAGAAATGGAGAAAATACATATTCTGTCTAAGACTCCCTGTAAAATTTTGGTCTGTGAGGGAGCTGTGCCTTTGATTGATAACTCTTATTAGGCCAGAGCTTTCATCCTAATGCTGACTTTGTAACATCAGTTGCTCGTACATGGAAGAATAATGTCACTGTGACACACAGAG
>VXBS01003885.1:253606-272983 GCA_013400255.1 Sitta europaea | reverse complement strand
TTTATTTCTAGTTTTTCCATTTAAGTGAAATTGTCCTTATTGATTAAAAAAATTAGGTCTAAACCTCATTTGCCTTTTCATGAGGTCTAAAGAAGTTGTGTAGGAGAGTACACTTTGTTACCATTATTCTTATGGAGATTAGGTGAATATGTGAAATATCATAATTGGTATTGTTTTGTGCAGTGCTTAAATTTAAATTGAGAGAGACATAGTACGAGAAATAGGACAATGATATGAAAAATTCCCTGGTTTGGTCACTGTTCTTAGTTATGTTCATAAGTAATATTTACATTTTAATAAGTGTTTGAGTATCCTCAGTACTTCAATTGAGAGAATTTTGAAGATGGTGAATCTTCATTATGACAGTTTAGGTTGTCAGCAGGTGACTGCTGGTTTGCCCTGCACCTTCCCAGGAGGTTTAGAGATCTGGAATATTTAATTGTTCCCCAATGAACCATAGCCATGGATATGGAAGAGTGTTAATAACTGAAGTTTGTCTATTTACATATGTGGAGAATAGAAATAATATTAGTTTCTATTTTTTGAATAATGCAAAAACAAACAAATAAATGAATAAATTCTAACATTGCATTTAGGGAGATTTATTCCTTCTTCATGAGTAGAAAACTGATTTAACTCTTACTCCACAAAAGGCAAAAAGAATGAAATTGTTTTTATACCCATGAAATAGTGTCAGTCATGATGTTCATTTGTGAAAGTTGTGACTTATCTCCTAGCTCCTTGTTATTTAATTTTGTTTTCATTAATGTTACTAGTTTATGTCTGAAGGAGAATCAGCAAGTATTTCTGTGCAATATCTTTCATTGAGCCCTACGCCTTTCGTTTTTGGGGTAAGCCATTGTGGGGACCCAGTAACAAGTCCATTGACATATCTTGAATTAAAACCTGTGTTGTTGCACCTTTTTTTTTTCACTAGTACACGGTATTTAAACTTTCTTCATTTGGAGGTTACTTTGAAAGCATCAGAATCTGAATTGCAAAGGAATAGTTTTTGAATAGGCATGGCATAATAAAAGTTTTGGGGTGAGAGCTGTCTCTAATCTTAGAAACGAGTTTCTTCAGGGTCAAAAATGTGAAACGTAAAACAGATTAAACTCTTTCATGTTTCTGATTGGTTTTCTATCTTACGGTTCTTATGCTAATTTTATGTTGCACCATACTTGGTTTTTTACTTGAATTTGATCAATACACGCCACATTATTTCTGTTTTACTAATTGTCATAAACACGTTTAAGGATAAGGTTTGGAGATAATGTAGTTCATTATACAACTAATAATTCTGTAATTGGAGAAGAAGTGTAAACACAGCGTCTTCCAACATACACTAGTAGCTGTTGCCTAGAAGGCAATTTTAACTGACGGAGGATCTGATCATTGTTGTACAGCACAGGTCAGATACAGAAGGAGTCAAAATACAATGCCATCTCTGGATTTAATTGATAGCCAGGAAGCAGAATCATTATGATCTGGCAACTGCAGTGATTTTGCTAAGTTGATTAGTAGAACTACTAGCTAGCCCACACTAGCAGCATCATTGGATAATTGTTCTGTTGAAGCAAGTATTCAGAATAGATGTGTTCTTTATATGTGAAGTATGTCAACATACAGCAAAACTTGCAACTTTGTTTACTGAATTAATTGACCCCTTGACAACTGTCCTGTCTCTTTTCACCTCTGGAGGAGCAAGAACAGTGATACAGCCAGACTAGGTGTTCCTCTCTGCTGAAATTACAGTAGAAATAGCACAAGAGTTTGTGATTCTTCTTTTATCAGTAAAGTATTCAGGAGTGGGAAGGCAATATAGTGTGTGGAGAGTGTTTATTTAAGTAAAGAATATTTCCTAAAGCATAAACTTACTAATTTTTGAACTAAAAATGACTATTTTTAGATATAACTTTGTTGTTTAGTTTTAAGGACTGAACTAGCAGTGGCACTGTTTGTAAACATTTTTGAGACTTGGTTCACTATCAGATACTTAAAAAAATATTATAAGGACAGCTATAAAAAGTTGTTTCAAGCATTATCTAGATTCCTATGGTAAAAGATAATAGCTTTTCTGTTGCTAAATTTTCATTTATATTTGGCAAGTTTTTAAAAAACATTCTTAATATAGAATACAAAAAGGAAAATTAAAATATTTCTGTCTTAGATGTCCTAGGCTTTTAAATTAAGAGAGTTCATTCATGAGACACTTGAATAAGGGCATGACAGGTT
Organism: Sitta europaea; assembly: GCA_013400255.1. Taxonomy (NCBI): domain Eukaryota; kingdom Metazoa; phylum Chordata; class Aves; order Passeriformes; family Sittidae; genus Sitta; species Sitta europaea. The sequence continues at coordinate 270,748 of VXBS01003885.1, read as the reverse complement.
CAGGCTTTTTAATGAATTGATGTGATGGATTAGTGGAATACACCTATAGAAATTACTTACAGTACTAACCCTGAAATTCTTTCATGCTGATCAGAATTGAGAAAAACTGTCCATTTTCAGCTGAACTAAACAACTGGATTTGCTTTGCCATTATTCTCAGACATGTGATCAGGCGAACTCCGAGGTATAGACCCTCCAGATTTACATGTAGCACAGTATGACATTGTAGTTGCCAGTGCTATTATAGGCATCCAGCCTGTACGTATGTCGTGTTCCATGTGAATTCTTTTATGAAATGCTTCCTAGTTAAAAACAAAGCATGTTGGGCCACACTTTGAGACATGAGCGTGCAGGAAAGGAGATGGTGTCTGAAAATTTTGAACCCTTCATATCTGACAATGTTACTACTTTAAAAATACCTAGAACCAAATCTGTGCAGTCTTTGCAGCAAGTATAATTTCAAGGGAAGCCAGTTGAGAACTTGGTCCTATCTCCCCCCCACCCCTCAATGCAAAGTAGAGACCAGAGTCCTCTGAGAATAAACATGTTTTCTTTTCATGTACAGAGGCCCACAGGAAATGGTTGAGACCCTATGGGTAAAAATTATAGGCCAGGCCAACAAAGGAAACTTCTTTGTTCAGGATTGCAACAGGCTGCCTAACCATGTGGAGTCTGTTGAAGTGCTCTTACTTCAGCTACAGGAATCATCACACTTGCAGTCTTTGATCTGGCTCAGAAATTTAAGTAACCTAATATCTGCTGGAAAAACAGCACACCAAGCTGAAAACAGTCCAGGAGATTCTTGGAGTGTATTGGGAGTAATTTCTTAATTGAAATTATAGACCAGAGTAACAGTGTTCCTGGACCTTGGTTGCTTCCCAACACAGATGAACTACTCAGAGTTGGTGGCAGCCTAGACCTCAATGATCATGCCCTGCTGGAAATCATGTTTTTTAGGGATAGGGGCCAGGTGAAGACTAAAGCCAGGACTTTATGAGAGTGAACTTTCAATTGTCTGAGGAATTCATAGATTGTACCAACTGGAAAACTGCTCTTGGGTATACAGGAGAAAAACAGAGCTGGCAGCTCTTTAAAGATTTAGGATAATAGTTTTTAGTAGCAATTAAGGGTAATTATTTTTCCTAGATTGCAAAAGATCTTGCTTATTCCAACATATAAGAAATCAGGCAAGGAAGGCAGGAGAGTGGCATGGGTAAGTAAGAACCTCCTGGTCAAACTAAAGTGTAAGAAGGGAACTCACAGGCAGTGGAACCAGGGACTTATATCCTGGGAAGTATGTAGGGTTGCTGCTCATATATGTGGGGATACAGTCAGGAAAACTAGAGCACAGGTAGTGCTCATTTTGGCAAGGAATGAGGAGATTAATAAGGGTTTCTACAGGTTTTTAGTCAGAAAGGGAATAGTAAAGAAAATATACACATCCACAACACACTCTGAAAAATAAGACAGTAAAAATGACAGTGGGCATGGAGAAGGCGGCAGTGCTTCACAGCTTTTTGCCTCAGCTTCAGTGGTAAACCCTTTTTCCACATCTTTCAAGTACCTCAAAATCATGGCAGGGAATGGTGGAATGGAGCTCTGCCCATCATAGATCAGGTTAAAGACCACCCAAGGAACCTGAATGTACACAGATATATGGGCCCTAATGAGATGCATTCCACAGTCCTGAGGGTGAACCAGCTGATGTAGTTATCAAACCACTCTGAAGTATATTCTAAAAATCATGGCAGCCCAGTGAAGACCCCAGTGGTTGAAGAAAAGGGACTATTGCACCGTTTTTCGATGAGGATAGGATAATAAAGAGAACACTGGCAACTAGCAGTCAGTCAGCCTTAGCCCTGCTGTTTTCAAAACTAACTTAAATCTCAAGTCTTAATGTTCTCAAGCTGGATTGAAGGGACACCTGATAACCTGAATGGAAGTGAAGCCATTACCTGCTTGACAAAAATATGAGTGAATGTACTTTCATTTAGAATTGAATTTTAGATATCTTTTACATTTTCTATAGAAAAGGGTAAGTAAAAATGTCATTACTTTGATACTTTTCTCTAAATATCAATATACGTTGAACATAACAGAAAACAAAATTCATGAAGTTAATACAGTAGAGTGGTTTGTCCATATTAAAAAAATAATTTTAGTAGCTACTGATTTACCAAGTGGAGGACTAGAAGCAGGGCACTGTGGCTCCCCACTGAGAAATGGAGGATGCAATAGCTGAATTGTGATTTGTTGTATCTTTCTGGCTGTGTAGCCTCTTACACCTCATTAAAATTGGAAAGGTGTATAGTCCTGGCTCAGTAATTAAAAAATACCATCACTTAAATGCCATTGTTATGATGGCTGTTTTATGCTCTACAGAGATATAGTTGTAATTAGTCCCCTTGGTTTAGCACTGAAATAGTGGTTGTGGTTACAGTTGTGGTAGTCTTTCCCAATCCAAGTTTTCTTTGGTTGTCTTTTCAGTTGTAGGTGTATTGCTTGAATTATCTAAGAGAGGATATCTTGTGTTCTGAATGTTCTTTCTATTTTGGGTTACTTTGTAAAGAGCAACCTCTGTCAAAAGTTAAGAACAATGGGAATATGTGTGCAGTATGGAATAAAACTCAGAGAACTTGCTTACAAAATGGGGTGTGATGGAGTCAAGAACAGAAGCTGCACTGCCTGAATCCAAATCCAAATTTAAGGCTTGAGGACATACTTTCTGACTTTGTCTAAGACTGGTGACTCATATGAGGAATCGGAAAGCAGAAAATGCAAGATCTTGCCTATTTTTGTATTCTGAGCTGGGATTCCAGTTTCCTGCACATGTCTGCATGCTATGGCACATGCGTTCATTTAAAGACCAGACAGAATGACTTCTGCTGCTCTCTGGGGAGGGGATGCTGCTCCATCTGAGCAGCATGACCCGGATGGACCTTGGCATGTTCAAGTATACTTTTTTAATTTCTCCACCGAGTAGAGGGTTAACCCAAACAGTTTGAACACTAAATAGAACTTAATGAAAATTAACAATTGAATGCTTAAACTTAAAATACCGTTTTTTAAATCTTGTAGAATCACTGGTTCTTTTTAGTACAAGACTTTTATACAGTGTTAATGGATTTTATAGTCTTAACTCCTATTACACAGTGCTGTAGTGGTACACATGAGTGGTGTCTTACTCAGTTGGATCCCTGCCAGTCCATAGGCCTGTTGCCATTGATTCCCATAGAAACAAAACATAACAGTATAAATATGAATAGGAGAGGACATGATTACAGGAGTGACTCACATTAACTTACAACTTTACAAAGGGAATTTTTGGAACATGTGGAGGTTGTCTTACAACAATCTGATGCCAAACATGCAATTACAATAAAGACAAATGTTTAAAACTTGTACAGAAGGTGTTTTCAAGTCTATTTCACTTGATTATCCAGAACTGACTGGAACAAAATAAAATAATGGATCATTAACAGAAGAATCTATTCCATTTACTATAGAAAACTAATGTAAAATCTTTTGTTCTCAGTGTATGGAATGTATCTTACCTGGCTTGATCATATTTTTAAATGTAAATTAGGTCAGCATGAGAAATGATTCAACCCCAAAAGAACAAGCTTTTCCTGTTTGTTAGAAGCATGCAATTACATGGTGAAGGTGAATAAAGTCTTATCACATTCTAAGGTGAAGAAAAGGCAAGTGTAGTTATTAGAGAGGAAAGAATTATGAGCTAGATTTTTTTTTAAAGTTTTAGCCTAGTTCCACAAATCTTAAAGAGTCTCTTGTGAAAATTGTGTTTCTCTTGCTTTTTATGGATTATAGAAATCCATATAGATTATGGATTATTATTCACCTGGGAACAGAGGATTGTTCCCTTTGCCTTAAAGTAATTCAGTGTTCAAATTATGAATTATACTAGAGCCTGTCAGTCTTCTCAGGCATTAAAATACTGATATTACCTTCAAGTAATGTTAAATACACACAATTTTGCCAGGCATTCCCTCCAGAAGATGTTTCTGAGGCACATACAAACTGAAGTTCATGTACAGTAGGATCCATAAATATCTTTGCAATCAGAATAATGTGGATTTCACCTACTTTTTAAAAAACTTATTATCTAAACAGGAGTGAGAGGAGAAGAAAATCACTACTGAACAGTCACCTTTTACAGTGGGCTTTTTTCACGTATTTTGCAGCTCTTAGGGATGCTGGAAAACAGTCAATCAATAGTGATTGGAAGATAGAGCATTCTGGAACATTCAATATTGCTGGGACCACAGTCCATTATGTTCGGAGAGGTCTCTGGGAGAAAATATCAGCCAAAGGTCCCACAACATCACCTTTACATTTACTGGTATGGCAATTTGGTTTTTTTACTTGATTCCTATGATATAGCGTAGTAACTAATATTTTTTCCAGACTCCTCAAGAGAATGAGATCTATGTAAGATGTACCTGCTTTTGTTTACATATATATCTATGAAAGTGGGAAGGAGAGGGTGAGGAGAGAGACGTCTGTCAGCCTGCTTGAAAAAAAATGCATTTAAATCCAAGAGCAATCTTTATGTTGCTGGGGCAGGACTGAAGGTCTCAGCATTCCTACAAATGTCATAAAAAGCTGATGTACCAGGTAAGGAGAGAGATTCAAATTAATTGCAGGTGGTTTTATTCCTGGCTGACTATAGCACAGCATTACCATTTCAGAATTGCAGTCACCAAGTTCTCCATGAAAAGCTGAGTTTTGATGCATTGAAGTTTAGGACCTTAAAGAAAGAGGGAGAAATGATGAGAGAGTACTTCACAATTCAAATCCTTTAAATGACAGGAATTTTCTTAATAAAGCAAAATATTTTTTCCCATTGGCTTGATTTAGATTAATTAATTTCTTCGAGCAAATCCATTAGGAGGGCTGAAAGGCAATAGAGTATCAAGTCATTCTGTTGTGCTGTTCAAGATTATCTGCTTGCAGTTTGGAGCTTGGCTTTTGTAGCTTCTGTGTATGTAGGGAGGTTTATCTTCTTTGTGTCTTGCAGGTGCTGCTCTTTCATGACCAGAGCTATGGTTTACACTATGAATACACAATCCCACTGGATCCTCTCCCTGAAAATCAGAGCTCTAAAGTACCAGAGCCCCTTTTCATGTGGACACATTCTACCTGGGAAGACTGTGATGCTGTATGTGGAGGAGGTAAAATAAAAGAAAAATATACAGACACGCACACACACACATCAAAAATTAATATGTGTATACAATATGCATGTATATACACAGTGCAAATATATATATGCAATATGTACCTATGCATATAAACACTGTGTGTTTATATATAATTACAATTCTGGTAGTCAGTGTTGTATATTTAATACTAATATCCTCATTGTGGCTTGTATATTTCCATGCAACATAGACATACGTCAGTCTCATGCTTTCTGATTGCATTAAAAATACTGTGATAGTTCGAGGAAAAGATTCAAACTTAAATGTAAAAAGTAGCAAAAGAGGGTAACAGAGGAACAGAATCTCGACTAACAAGCAAATTCAGGACACAGTTTCCAAGAAGAAATACAAGTGCAAGAGCTAGAACAAGAATAGAAAGCACATTCCACTCTGTATTTGGAACTACTGAAGATAAATGATCTGTAAGAGACATTTCAAACCACAGAAAAGCTGAATCCCAGTCTCAGATCAAATAAGCCCAGTTAGTAACATGAGTTGAGGATGATCCAGAAACATATGGAACACATATTACAACAGCAGATATTAGTATGCTGATGTGATATTTTTCCTATGTTTATTAACTATAAAAAATGTGATTTTGGAAGAATAAAATATGATTCTGAAAACAAATATTGGAATATTAACAGTATTGATGTAACAAAAGTGTTTCAAACTGTTTTCTATAAGACATTATTTAAAATTATTATTACTCATAAAGAACGCTTCAGAGAAGTTTTGGTTTTTTTTTTAATAAATGCAGTGTACAGTGATCTGTTCATACCATGTGCAGTTAGTCATCCTGTGAACACTGTATTGATTTTTGATATCTGTCTTTCATGCTGGCAATCTTGACAGTCATGGTTGCTCTGATCAACAGTTTTGAAAACTGCTATGCACCTTGTGATTGAATAGAAAAGCCTGGAAATGCTTTTCTTTCTCATAACATCAGCATAGACAACACAGTGTTCTAGCTCCCCTGACTGTGTGGACAATCCTGGCGTCATGAAAGATTTCTGTAGTTTCCATAAACATGCTTTTTGTGGTTTGGTAAGAAAGCTTCTTCCCTAGAAGGTATTTTGTTCATGGTGCTAGTAGCATCCTCTGATTCTTAATAGTGCATCCCTTTTTACTTGTGAATTCACACTTTTTACAGTTTGTGATGTATTTTTAGAATAATTTTAATGCTATTACAATCCGTCATTGTTGCCCCAAATATTTTTAAATATTTCTGTCATCTGCAGAAATCTTAAAATGCAGTACGTCAGCAATTTATTCTACATTAATGCTTAAATAAATATTTAAATGTTTTACTCTAATGTTTATAATTTTTTTCTGTTGCCTTCATTTTATGTTATTGTCTAAAATAACTGAGTTATTACAAAGTTCCCTAGAAGGTAAATATTCTGAAATACTACTGATTTTTCTTTTCTTTAGACAAAACTATTTTCACTTCTCTTTAACTTTCTGGCTTAAATATCAAGCAATAATGAAAATAAAATACTGCAGCTTTTACCCTAACTATTTGTGATTAAAATTTAACATCAGTATTTTGATTAATCTGAATAAATAATATAACAATTGTCTATAGTTTTGCTGAAATGCTCAAAGCATTTTGTCAGGATGTTTGTCAGCATAAAAGTATTTATGAAGCCATGTGGTTTTGTGTATGTTTATATATGTAACTAGTCTGTAACCTCCTGTGTTGCAGAAAGGCTTTCTTTGCGTGGGAGAGAATATGATTACATAGATGTATATATAAGTGCAGAAAGAATTGTCAAACATTTAAAATGCTGTGATATGATAGATTAGTCGCATGTGCTGTCATGTACACAAGTGCTGTGTAAAATGTCAGTAGTGGTCATGGATAAATGTGCGTTTATAACTTAACTGCTCCATCCACAGGCTCATTTTTGACCTCTGGTGAATGCTCCTGCTTAAGCCTGCTCATGCACGCAGCCCCTTTGCCAGGAAACATCCAGACAGAGTAAAAGTAAAGTAAAAGTAACTATAAGAAAAAATGGTTATGAGTCTGTTTTCTTCTAACTGAAATCCTGAATTTAAGGATTGGTAGTTTTCTAAAATTTAGGGTCCAGTCTGATTGCAAGTTACTGCTTGTGGTTGGTATTACATTAAATTCTAATTTCTAATGCTTCCATGTTCAAGAGACACCAGGCTCCAGGCCATCCATCAGAACAAGAATTCTGTGCAGAGCATGCACTGGATCTCTGCAGCAGTACCCAGCTTCCTAAATCAATTTCTGTTCCTGCAGATAAGGTCGTCTGGCCTCTTTGGTTCATGGGAAGTAGTGCAGTTTCCCATGAAAGATGCATGTGCTGATTCCCTTTATCTGAGTGCCAGACACAATTTGTCATATCTTTCCTCATTTTTTGTGGTAATTAACAACCATACTTCTCTTTGTAATTTTCTGCAAGCTTTGCTCAGTGCTGGGTTTCAGTGGTTGAGAAAAAAAATTATTCCAGTAAGAGTAAGGGTTTGGCCTACAACTAGTTGCAGGAGTAAAGCAAAAGAAACTTTTGATGGTGGTGTGCACAATGTTCCCTACAAACTGCAGGATTTCTTTCAGGCTCCTGCTAGCTTTGAATTTCTTACACTGGTTTTGCAGTTCTTTTAGCCAAACTGTATATGAAATAGCTGTATCTATGTCCTTAACAATTTTCATATTCTTGGTTTCATCACAAACCTGCTTCTTTTTTTACTAGGTGAAAGAAAGACAACAGTCTCTTGCACAAAGATTATGAACAAGAATATCAGTCTTGTGGACAACAAGAAGTGCAAATATTTGACAAAACCTGAACCACAGATCCGCAAGTGCAATGAACAGCCCTGCCAGACAAGGTAATAGTGATTTGGTCAAATTAAACTGTAATATCTACATATAAAAACTTTACAGTAGACTGTCTCTGGCAATGAATGGGCAGTAAATACATTCATCCATAACTTTATAATGCAAAATGTAGGGAAAACAGAAATGCTGGAAATGGTTCCTCCTGAGTTTTAATGGAAGAGAGTCCTTAAGCACCAGGCCTAAATCAATTCTTATTCAATAAGGCAGTTAATTCCTTTCCTCAGGAAATATTCTCAGAGGCTTATCTGTGCTGCAAAACTGAATTTAAATGCTGTTTATATAAAGACATATATGGGATTTAATCCAATGGTCTTTATTAATGATGTGTTTAGATTTTTATGTTTAAACAAGGCTTCGCTTCTTTAAAGCTCTTGATAAACTCTGGGTCCCCTAAATAGTAAATAAATAAATAAACCCCTGTTAATCACTCTTTCTACATTTATGCAACTTGAAGTATGGCGAGCCTGTCCCTCACTCCTCTTTCCTCTCACCCCATGAGAGGGAAGTTCTTTTGTGTGGATCAATAAATAGGCTGAACTGACTCTGATGGTTGACCATTGCAGGAGGCAGCCCCACGTGCAGCCCGTGACCACCAAAGCCCACTCACCACCCGCTGGTGCCCCTGCAGCTGAACTGGCAGCCTCTCCTTGCACTGGCTGACCAGGTCAGCACAGTGGCCCATTTCAGAGTGGTAGCTAAGAATTAATGACTTGAGGAGGTTGTCAAGAATTTCTTGATGTATTTGCATGTACTTGTTTAAAGCAAGTTAGAGCAAGCCCACACCTTTCAAGGGGGGGAGAGCAGCTCGCAAGAGCTGGCTAGCATCCCCAGGAGTAAGCACTGGGATCAGTCTGCTGCAGTCATCTGGAGGACAGGTAGATGGCAATTTTAAACGAAATAATGAAAAATAAATTAAATGCAAATACTGTTGAAGAAAGTATGTAAAGTGAACTAGAACACATAGCTTTCTTGGAAAGGATGTAGTGCTGAAATTGATAAAATGCAAAGTATGATACATTTTAAGTAAGACAAAACCACTGACATTTGGTCTTTTCCAAACTAGGGCATTACCCTTTGGTGGGATTATTTATACTTCATTATATGAATGTTTGAGAAGATTTTATTTTATTTAAATATTTTATTTTAATTTATTTTATTAACATCACTATTCACTTAATGGATAGAAATGGAATAATCAGATCTTTTTCTGAGGCATTGTCTACCATATATTTTCAACATTCTGTGGTTTTTCCAGCTTATTATGTGAAAATTTTAAAAACTTTGCTAATTGATACTCAGAGATGCTGAGAAATGTAGAAAGATTTAATGATCTGACTTTTGATACACTGTAAGTAATCATTACAAAATATTATTAGCTTTCCACAGAAATGTTACTAAAGCATACTCTTGCATAAGTACTTATTTTCTATTGGCATATGAAGAAATATTTTGAAATGTTTCATTAGCTTGACACGTCATGATTTATAAAGAATATTTCTGGACAGATAACAGAAGACACTTAGTTAAATGTTTTGTTTTCTTACTACAAATGCTAGACAGAAGGTTGAAACAAATTTCTTAAATCTCAGTTTCCTAAAAACTCTCCTTGCAAAGTAAGTCTCCTTGAAAACACTTGTGTACTGCATCAGGGCAGAAATGTTCCATTTTTAAGGGCATGTGGCCATAATCTGGATCTACAGAACATCTGGGGAAAATTATGTTCTAGAATGATTGCTCTCCAGGTATGTGGGCTCTGCCAAGCTCCATCAGCCTTTCTTGCTGTTGTGATTTCAACCATGCACCCTGTTAGGCCTTTCTCTGAAGAACATGAAGAATTGTGGCTTTTGTGCTTTTTCCAGGGCAGTCTTTCACACTTGTGTGATTCTTTCTTGCCACAGAATATTTTCAAGGAATGCTGAAGTTTATATGATTGGCATACACTCAACATAGGCAGACATACAGAGAATAACAGGCAGACTGATCAGGGATCAGTCATCTTTAAAGTGTACATATATTTTTGAAATTTTCTAATTGGGATTATAATTGGAGGAAAGTACTTTGAAAATATAGGGGTAGTGGGCTGGGGAAGGAATTTATATGTACAATGTAATATATGGTACATCAGTAAATACTCCATTAGCAAAATGACAGTAAAAGGAGGCTAAAAAAGCACAAGTGTGTCTTGGGTGCATACACTGGTGAGCAAGAGAATAAGATGGGGTGGTGTTTCTCCCTTCCTGATTTCATATTACTACATTGCCTGTGTTTCTTTGCAGATGGATGATGACAGAATGGACACCATGTTCAAGGACATGTGGAAAAGGAACCCAGAACAGACAAGTAGCCTGCACACAGCAGCTCAGAAATGGGACCTTGATCAGAGCTAGGGAGAGGGATTGTCTGGGGCCAAAGCCAGCTTCTGCACAGCGCTGTGAAGGCCAGGACTGCATGACAGTGTGGGAGGCAGGAGTCTGGTCTGAGGTGCTGCATTTATTTTCACAAATACTCCATAGTCGTTATTTGTGCCTTAGCATTTTTTGGAAATAAGGCTTTTTCAGCATCAAGTGTCACAGCTCAGCCTAATGATTTTCATGGTCCTATTGCAATGTTTTGGCAAAGGGTTCAGGGGCTAGGAAAACCAGCTGTGCAGAACTGCATTTTATCTAGTTGAATGCAACATGTCTCTTCTGGCCAGTTCTCAAGCACATATAATCAAGTATGTACTGTCTATACCAGTGGGTAACTAGGGGTAAACAGAATTAAGACACCACTTATCAGCTATAAGACCTTGAGTTCAGAGTGGGAACGTCTGGGGTGTAATTTTATACCAAGGGATGTTGATCAGCAGATGGGTGATGCTGTCCTGCTTCAGAGAGGTTTTGGGGGAAGCCTCTGGCAAATAAAGACATTTTCTTCCCTTCCTCTTTTCTCTCTGCTCTTTTTCCAAAGCAACAGCAATAGGTAAATGGGCTTTTAAATAACACAATTTCACATATGTTGTGTCATGAAGAATAGCTGTAAAATGTAATTATTGTCCAAAAATCTTCATTAATTTAAGTTCTTTAAATGTGTTAGTCTATTTGGCTTTTCTCATTTTTGATTTCTTCTAAAACTAACTGATCATGGAGGAAGAAGAGTATTGTTCTTACTGCCCTCTGGACAAGATGAAAGGGTTATTTGGAACTTCTTCCTTCATTGAAAGACTAAAGGCAATTCTGATTGCCTCCCATACTAGAAGCTGTGCTAGGGATCCGTCCATGATCAAAATACAGATAGCAGCTTCTGAATGTGGAATCAGTCTTTTTGAATTGCTCTAGTCAGCAGAATTCCTTGATCCCTAAGCAAGAAAGAACTAACAAATAGGGAATGTTTTCAAAGATAGAAAGCAGATGCTAAGGCAGAGATAGGAGATGTAAATACCAGCAGTTTCTGGTATTTGCATACACAGTTTTATGATGGGAGGGCTGGTTGTGAGAAGAAAGACATCCATTTACAAAGGTGAGAAAAAGAAATACATGGATTATTTAATCAGTTTGTTTTACTTCAGAGATGAGAAATGAGCTAACATGTTTTTGTTGGAAGCAATAAATATTTTTTTGAAGAACAAGGTATTTCCCATGGCCATTCCTACTACGACCATTATGTAGGAAGCTAGCCATTACTGCTTCCTGAGGTTATAATCAGCTTTGCAGAGGAGAGTTTTGAACTGCAAGTAGTGTGATGATCAAAAGCAGTGATAATGTTTTGAGAAGGAAATGGCATCATTTTTGGCTGTGTAAGTGGGAATGGTAGAAAAAACCCATAGATTAGGACCTTCTGAGCAACTTGAAAAGATCTTTCACATGCTGTCAATAGAGTGACTTTGAATTTTCAAGTTCAGTCTGGATTCTTGCATGGCTTTGGAATATTTACTTTTCCATTCTACATATTTTTCCTCCTCCCAAAAAATGCTTTTGGGGACTAACAGAGCTTTTCTGAAGTTGCTTCATATCTTATTCCTATGAATGTTATGTTGATTTTCTTTCATTGTATTTCCCTTCATTAGAAGAAGAAAGATTTTTACTTTTTTATGTAAAAATTTTAGTATAATATTTTGCATTAATTTAATCATAACTTTTCAGATATTTCCTTATTCAAAAGCCTATTTTTTCCTAAAGAAGTAAGTTTTTATCTAATTTTATCTAAAACTTAATCAATTATCATTCTGTCCCATAAGGAATTTTTCTTCAGTTTTTATTTTTTAATAAATCTAGTGTTGATGCAATTGAAAGTTGGAAGTTAGGAGATCACTGGTGCTGTGAAATATTTATGCTGGCCTGGCAGAAGTCACATAGAAGGGGATGAAATGGGGTAAGTGAATTTTGTAGAAATCTGAAAAACAATTTTTTCCGACAGTGCTCTGTAAAGTGTGGTAAGGGAGTACGACATCGGACTGTAAGGTGCACCAATCCACGCAAGAAATGTGTTTTGTCCACAAGACCCAAAGAGGCAGAGGACTGTGAGGACTATTCCAAATGTTATGTCTGGAGAATGGGAGACTGGTCTAAGGTGAGTAATCCTCAATACTAGTTCCTCCCAGCATCTTACATTTTGCCAGCTGAGTTCTTAATAAGAATTACTCTTATCAGAAGTGTACAGATGTCCCAGTTGAGGGAACAATAAGGCTATAAGAAAAAAAAACCTAACCCTAAATTGCTAATCACAGTGAGTCTACAGTATAAATAAAAATCAGGAATATGAAATAAGTGTGGGATAAATCTTCAATATTATGCAAATCTGTATAAACTTACTGTGTCAGTAGGCAGGCAAGCAACTTCAGAAACTGCAGCCAGCTTCAACCTTACAGTTTACATATTTCATTAATTTGTGTTTTCACATTTTATTTGTGTTTCCAGTAAAGTACACCCTCCAGCCTTACACAGTAGTACCTTTAGCCTATTAATTTCCACATAAACCATTTAGTTTAAAGGAAGCATCTCTTACTGTTATTATGTCTGTTATTATTTTTTTTGTTATTATGGACACTCAAAATAACTATCATTACGTTATTTCCTGGGCATATGGGTTTTGACAGGTGAATAAACATAGGTGAAACAGTAACAAACAATATTGATTAGATCTGTGATTGACCTTGAATATCTGATACAATTTTGGTATATCCAAAACATGCTGAAATTCTGAAAACCTTGTCAATGTTTTCTCTTTCTATATCACAGGCCACACTTTAGCAGAAAGATTGTAATCTTTATTTCCTTTGCTTCTCTTCATAACTTTGCACAAACCACTTTTACTTTCAGCACCTAGCATTATTGCAGCATTTTTTTAAACTTGCTTGTATGGAGAAGTATTTAATGTATTTTTAGTTGTCTTTCATGTGATGTAGGGGCTGGAAACAAGGACTAAAGCCAGCAGTGTATGTCTAGCCAGCCTTCCAAGAATTAGCTGCAAGTACTCTGTGAGTAACTAGCTACTTCAAAAGCATATAGTATAACCATTAATTTTTTAAACAACAGAAGCAACTAACTTTGAGTAGCAGTATTACTTTTACAAGAAGATATGTTTGGCAATAATGTTTAGTATTTCCATTTCTCTACCACGTAACTACAGTTAAAACCTGCCTCATTTAGCACTAACACCAGTAGGAAGTAAACCATGGAGAAATGACCATCTGCTTTCCTAATTGAAGCAGTCATTCAAATAGGGGTTGCTGAGGCTATGTGGGTAGGCTGAGACAGGTACACTGTGTTCCCAGTGCCCTCTGGAGAGAAGAACTTTATCCTCTCAGTACTTTTCACAAATGACCATGTCATGAGTGTACAAAAACTTACATCTTCCTGTTTAAAATTTACTGACAATTTTGTATTTTCTGCTCTCCTCCTAGAGTCAAAGCTGTAATGCTCTCACCTAAACTGTACTTTGAACTTCAAAATTAGGACATGAGGAATTATGGAATTGGCAAAATCTTTTCAGCAGTCAGCATACAGTCTGACTGTGACTTGTGCAGCAGAGATTTTCCAAGATTTATACTAAAAAATAGATACCTTGATTTCTCTACAGAGACACCAGTTCAATTTAAAATACATTTGGATGTCCATTTCTTTTGTCTCTTACTTTTCTATTCCATTGAAGGTGTACACAGCAATGTGAAGTCATGACTTAGATGACTGCGATGGTGAGAACCAATAAAAAGCTCAGATAAATGTTAATCTTTGCTCTGTTTGTTTTTAACCCAGAGGTTCAATGCAGCCTTCTGTGTTCACTGTTTTTACTCTTTAGGATTGTTCTTGACATTGACAGAAATCTGTTCCTTTGAGCAGAGCCAATTTCTCCCTAGCTAATGCCAAGACTTGACTTTGAAAATTTGAATGACGCTCCTCACGCAATGAAGCCAGAAGCCTAATATCTTGCTTTGCTGTTTCCCTTGAACTCCTAAGACATACTTTTAAATTAAGCTTGAATTGCACTATTACTGAAAAGATGACATGATTAATAATTATGGAGTGCTGTAATGGAGTTTATTTGTTTTATAGATAATGTCACGCAAAGATCAAATAGTATTTGAGTTCAATGTTTTAACAATACCAAGATCAAAGAAAATTTGATGAAAATTCTGAGCTCAAATAGATCAATAAACATGGTAATCCTTCTAAAACTCAAACTTAATCTAAAAGAAGTCTGTACAACCTGGCCTGTGTGCAACATTCAGCTCTGTAATGATGCTTAAGTCAGTACAGTGGGTCAATATGCTAAACATTGCTGTTCTTAAGATAACTCGGGCTCTGTGCCCACCTTTGTGAGGAATATGGGTGAGGTGAGAAAGGAGAGAATAAAAGCTCAAACTGAGCTTCTGGAGGCAGTATCTACCAACATTGCTAATGACATTGTATTTTCTCAGCAAATGTCATCCATGGAATATCCCACCTAACAATGTGTGAGTTACCTCCAAATGAAGAATGCTTACAGATCATAGCTATTCTAGCACACCTAGGGCAAGGTATTGTTAGCAACAGTGTCCCTTGCTAAGCTGCCCACTGGCTACCCATTTCAAAGCCATACAAGGTACAGGATCGTGCTCAGAGGCATTCATCAGCTAAGTATAAACAAATAGGCCGAGGAGAGGTGAAATGAAATGCATGTGAACTGCGTGTTTACACATCTGCACAGCTTACTAAAGAACGCATCATTGTAGAAGTAATTCTCAAAAAAGCACTTAAATTTCAGCAGCATAGGGACCTCAAAAGGCATGTCTAAGGTACTTCACTTTATGTAGGAAACTGTATATTTTTTTCTGGTACTATCAGGCTCTTTGGACCATTATCAAAATAAATGAAGTATGAGAAGTAGCATGAATTTTTGAACAGGAAATAATTTGGAAAGTGGGTATTGAAAATGGTAATTAAAAACTTAAGTTTGATTTGATATGATATTATATCATTCATCAAGGAAAAATAGAATCAAGAGTCTGGACAACAAACTAGAATTTAGGAGCAGTAATTTAAGATGAGGAGATATATATAGTATGTGTTTATAGGAGACCAGAGATGAAAAAGTGGCGTAAGTCATAAAAAAGTTTTTTAAAAGGATGCATTCTATAGAAACTAAAGATTGAACAGCAGCAGAATTTCTAATTAGTATCTATGTATTAGATCTGTGATGCTGAGGAGTCAAATATGACATCTGGGGTAGTGATCCCAACGGCTGGGATGCAGCTCACTTCACCTATTGCCAGAAGAAGCAAAAATGTGAAGCAAAGGTTAATCTCCTACTTTTTTTTCCACTGAATCTAAAAGAGCATCTGAGGTAACTTCTTAGATTTTACACCAAAAAATCTCAGAATTCATGGCCTATTCCAAATTATTCATTTCAGACAGTACATGCAGTACTCCTTAGAAAGTGTATGTGTGTGTGTGTGTATAGACAGAGGAAGTCAAGTCTCCAACTGTTAGGGGGAGACAGAGTCACAGAAAGATCTATTGAGGGGTATAGAAATCAGATGTCAGTGATAAGGATTGTTTCCCTTCTGCCCCAATCAAAGAACATATGTAAATGGAGAGAAGATAAATGCCCACAAACTTTTATTAAACTCTTTTAGATTCTTGGAATGGAATAGTACTGGCCATGAGTCAAAATATAACACTATCAGTAGATCTATAGACAAAGAATTTATGTGGTGTGAAATAATAGAAGTTAAAATAATACTGTAATAGTGTCAATAACTTTCATATTGACCTCAATATAGTTAATTTACAGCAAATGAGGTATGTCTGTTTCAGAAATGAAGCATGAGCAGATAATATGGAAGATGTCAATATAATGAAATTACATTGGGAGATTTTGTACATTTTTAATGAGTCCTGTAACATTAACAATATTAACATCTTTTGTTTCATGTAAAGGGTTTTTTTAGCTCAATACACTGTAGAATTTTGGCTAGAATAAATACAGTGACGTGTTATTTTCTGGAAAAAAAAGAACTAGACCACCCTTCATAATACAAGAAACCACTAATAAGACCAGAAAGAACTTTAAAAGTGTATATCACCTATTTTGTAAACACAGAAAAACACATGTAAATGGAAAATTCTAGTATCTATATCACACTTAGGTTTACTAAGATATCTTTGTTGGTTTTCTGCTTCAAGCATCTTTAGGATAAGAAAGTTTGGGGGAATATGAAATTGGAATCAAAAGATAATTATGAATGTTGTGTTGTCTCTCAAGTTGCATTATCTGTAATTGTGTTTATATTAGAAAAGAATTAAGTTGTGGTACATCTTAATATATCCCATCAAGACTGAACCTTCCTAGGCCTCAGAGAAAAACAAAGCACAAACAAACCTAAGAACAAAAGAAGCAAGAAGCTCCTGCTGAAATATGCTTGCCATCTTACTTGATAAGTGACATGGTAATGGAAGAAGTACATAATCGAATAAATAATGAAAAGGAGAGGAGAGTTTTGGAGAGTTTTGGAGAGTTTTGGAGAGGAGAGGAGAGTTTTGGAGAGTTTTGGAGAGGAGGGGAGAGTTTTGGAGAGGAGAGTTTTGGAGAGGAGAG
>VXBS01003885.1:221675-253018 GCA_013400255.1 Sitta europaea | reverse complement strand
GGAAGGAAGTGGCGGAAGGAAGTGGCGGAAGGAAGGAAGGAAGGAAGGAAGGAAGGAAGGAAGGAAGGAAGGAAGGAAGGAAGGAAGGAAATTTAAATCCACCTCATAATATACACTTTGTTTTCCTTGTGTGTCTTAGGAGAGGGTCTTAAGAAGAAGTTACCACCTTTTACATGTCCATCAAGAAGTGAACTTGTTCCCAAGATTACCTTAACATGGAGTACAAGAGATGGTATAGTGCAGAAAGAAGGGTGCATATGCAGAAAACCAACCCTCATAGCTAGAAGAGTATGCCTGAAAGATGATAGCATGTAATGGAGGCAAATGCATCTCTGTGCTTAAATGTGTCTTAGTCTTGCAACTCAGTGTACAGTGTGCAGTGCCACATATGGGGAAGAAGGAGACTCACAGAGCTGGGAGACACATTTGTGTCTCTGACACTGCCTGACAGAGAAACAAAAGGGTAACATTGAGGGATGCAGCACTTGAATGACATTGTTTCAGACTGTGATGATTTTTAAAAGTGGGTTCTGGGGAAGCAGGTTGAAGAGTCTTCTATAGAGACACAAATCTTTAGAGAAAAGATTGACTTCTAAATCACCTTCATAAACCTGAACAGTTAGAGGAGGTCTAGGAAATTCCAAAAGAAAAGGAGATCTGAAATATACTTGAACAGTCTAGGGATTTTTTACTCCCTGGGACTAAAGTAAAATGATAAAAATGCTGCTAAAATAGATAATGGATAACATTATAAATAAGGGTTTTTTTCTTTTACTTATGCCCAGCAATATTTCAGAACTAAATATTGTTGCTATTAGTATGCAATCATTGACTTTGAACTTTTAGGCAGCTCTATAAATTTTCTGCATGCTCCTTCCTGCCCAATATTCTGTGGTTCTACCAGCAGACTGAAGCTTTTGCTATAAGCAAAGCAGTGGGGCTGCTATTTCTTGTACCAGCCGTTGGCACTCTCTGAAATTAAGAAGTATGATTGACTGGGTGTAGTGATCCCTTGGAAGGCCAGATGAAGCAGAAAAGCTATGCCACACACCTATAAATGCAGTAGTTACAGAGAGTAGCATTAGCTGCTTCCCATCACCTCCTTTACCACTGCTAAGGTCGTCCCAGCCATTGTAGTGCAGTCCATACCTGAGGTACAAATTTCCAAACTTTTCTGCTTGTGAGTTTTACAGTGCTAGGCCATGCATTACTGCTGCAGGGGATTTACATATGTGCACATATGCATATAACATAGATAAAAAGTGAAGGAAGCCATTCTTGGGAATTGCTGAAGAGAAACAATGTCCTATATCTGCTATATAGGACCCTATATATATCTCTGGTTGCTTTCCCAGAATTGTCAACCAATTTTTGTTGAGAGTGCTGGGATCTTTGAACATTGGATCTTCTGTAAGGCTGATGTGTATTTTCTGCAGGTAGATAAACGGTCTGGTGATGAGACTTGGTGCATTAGGTGTTCTTTTGGCTGGTGTATCTCCATCTCTAAGGTCATCTCTCTCTTTCCAAATTTTTCCTCATTATCTCTGACTCCGTCATCTGCCAATGCATAATTCTTACAGCTGATTCACTTGGATTCTGTTAAAATTTATGTAATCCGTTTTTTCTTGTGGGATCTGGCTGATTTTTTGTTGGAATTTCTTTTCTTTCATGTTTCTATTTTCCTGTGTTTCATGCAGCTAAAGAAAATACTGCCTCAGGTATTCATTCTTGTGATAAACTTGATCTTCTAAATCTAAATGTGATTTTGTCTCAAAAATATTTATTGTTTGGTTTTCATTGTTTTGTTTTAATATATGGGGATGACACTTTTCTGCTGTTTTATTATAGTTTATGACTAGGGACAAGATGAAAATACTTCAAAAATATAAGAAATAACTGAATCTTGAAAATTTCTTTTCAAATAATTGTTTCAGAGGCTGTCTTGAGCACAGTAACCATGAAGCAATAGAGTTTTCAGGTTTTAAAGCAGTAAGGAGAGGGGGCAACACCTTGTACTTCCAGAGGGCAGACTTTGGCCTGTTTAGAAGATTGATTGACTGAGTCCCCTGAGAGGCAGTCCTGAATGGCAGAGGAGTCCACGAAAGCTAGACTTTCTTCAAGAAAGAAATCTTTAAGGTACAAGAGTTGTCCGACCCCTTGTGCTGAATGGAGAGCTTTGGCTGTAACTTAGGGCAGGGGAAAAGGTTTATAGCCTTTGGAAGAAGGGGCAGACAACTCAGGAGCGCTGCAAAGATTTGAGATTATGCAGGAAGTAAATTAGAAGGGTCAAGGCCCAGCTAGAATTTAATCTTTCTATGCCATAAAAGACAACAAAAAAGCACGTCTATAAATATATGTCCTACAGAAAAGCAGGGATAAGGAGAATCTCCATCTTCTATTGGATGCAAGGGAAACATAGAGGCAAAGATTAAAGAAAAGGCTGAGGTGGTTTTTACATTCTTTACCTCAGTCTTTAATATTAAGACCAACTCCCTGAGCTGAAAGACAGGGACAGGAAATAGAACCAAACCCTCAAAATGGAAAGGAAAAATGGTCAGTGACCTGCTCCATCACTTAGACAACTCTGTGGGTGGATGGGATCCNGAAAATACTGCCTCAGGTATTCATTCTTGTGATAAACTTGATCTTCTAAATCTAAATGTGATTTTGTCTCAAAAATATTTATTGTTTGGTTTTCATTGTTTTGTTTTAATATATGGGGATGACACTTTTCTGCTGTTTTATTATAGTTTATGACTAGGGACAAGATGAAAATACTTCAAAAATATAAGAAATAACTGAATCTTGAAAATTTCTTTTCAAATAATTGTTTCAGAGGCTGTCTTGAGCACAGTAACCATGAAGCAATAGAGTTTTCAGGTTTTAAAGCAGTAAGGAGAGGGGGCAACACCTTGTACTTCCAGAGGGCAGACTTTGGCCTGTTTAGAAGATTGATTGACTGAGTCCCCTGAGAGGCAGTCCTGAATGGCAGAGGAGTCCACGAAAGCTAGACTTTCTTCAAGAAAGAAATCTTTAAGGTACAAGAGTTGTCCGACCCCTTGTGCTGAATGGAGAGCTTTGGCTGTAACTTAGGGCAGGGGAAAAGGTTTATAGCCTTTGGAAGAAGGGGCAGACAACTCAGGAGCGCTGCAAAGATTTGAGATTATGCAGGAAGTAAATTAGAAGGGTCAAGGCCCAGCTAGAATTTAATCTTTCTATGCCATAAAAGACAACAAAAAAGCACGTCTATAAATATATGTCCTACAGAAAAGCAGGGATAAGGAGAATCTCCATCTTCTATTGGATGCAAGGGAAACATAGAGGCAAAGATTAAAGAAAAGGCTGAGGTGGTTTTTACATTCTTTACCTCAGTCTTTAATATTAAGACCAACTCCCTGAGCTGAAAGACAGGGACAGGAAATAGAACCAAACCCTCAAAATGGAAAGGAAAAATGGTCAGTGACCTGCTCCATCACTTAGACAACTCTGTGGGTGGATGGGATCCACATGAGGATACTGAGGAAGCTGGAAGAGAGGATCCAGGGAACTACAGGCCTGTCAGCTTGACCTCAGTGCTGGGGAAGTTCAGGAGCTGATTATCCTGACGTGATGTGGCAAGTGCTGAACCTGTGTGGTTGGGCCCAGTCAGCATAGGGTTTATTAAAGACAGTTCAGACTAACCAGATGTCCTTCTAAGACAGTGTTATCCACCTAGTGGATCAGGAAAAGGCTGTGAATGTTGTTTACCTGAGCCTTAGTATAAAGCCTTTGACACTGTCTCCCACAGCATTCTCCTGAAAAAGCTGGCAGCCCATGGCTTGGACAGGTGCTGTCTTTGCTGAGTTAAGAACTATTTGTTTGGCTGGACCCAGAGAGGAGTGGTGAATGGAGCTACATCCAGTTGGCAGTTGGCCACTAAGAGGTGTTCCCTAGGGCTTAGCACAGGGCCTGTTCTGTTTGACATCTTTGTTGATGATGTGGGTAGGGGGATCAAGTGCACCCTCAGTAAGTTCACAGACAATACCAGTTTGCATGGGAATGTTGACTTGCTGAAGGTAGAAAAGCTGTGCAGAGGGATCAGGACATGCTGAGTTGGNCCTCAGTCTTTAATATTAAGACCAACTCCCTGAGCTGAAAGACAGGGACAGG
Organism: Sitta europaea; assembly: GCA_013400255.1. NCBI lineage: Eukaryota > Metazoa > Chordata > Aves > Passeriformes > Sittidae > Sitta > Sitta europaea. The sequence goes on along the minus strand of VXBS01003885.1, from coordinate 248,869 downwards.
AAATAGAACCAAACCCTCAAAATGGAAAGGAAAAATGGTCAGTGACCTGCTCCATCACTTAGACAACTCTGTGGGTGGATGGGATCCACATGAGGATACTGAGGAAGCTGGAAGAGAGGATCCAGGGAACTACAGGCCTGTCAGCTTGACCTCAGTGCTGGGGAAGTTCAGGAGCTGATTATCCTGACGTGATGTGGCAAGTGCTGAACCTGTGTGGTTGGGCCCAGTCAGCATAGGGTTTATTAAAGACAGTTCAGACTAACCAGATGTCCTTCTAAGACAGTGTTATCCACCTAGTGGATCAGGAAAAGGCTGTGAATGTTGTTTACCTGAGCCTTAGTATAAAGCCTTTGACACTGTCTCCCACAGCATTCTCCTGAAAAAGCTGGCAGCCCATGGCTTGGACAGGTGCTGTCTTTGCTGAGTTAAGAACTATTTGTTTGGCTGGACCCAGAGAGGAGTGGTGAATGGAGCTACATCCAGTTGGCAGTTGGCCACTAAGAGGTGTTCCCTAGGGCTTAGCACAGGGCCTGTTCTGTTTGACATCTTTGTTGATGATGTGGGTAGGGGGATCAAGTGCACCCTCAGTAAGTTCACAGACAATACCAGTTTGCATGGGAATGTTGACTTGCTGAAGGTAGAAAAGCTGTGCAGAGGGATCAGGACATGCTGAGTTGGTGGGCTGAGGCCAGTGGTGAGAGGTTCCACAAGGCCAAGTGGTGGATCGTGTTCTTGGATCACAACAACCCCAGGCAGTGCTACAGGCTGGGGGCAGAGTGCATGAAAAGATGCCTGGCAGGAACATACCTGGGGGTGCTGGTCAACAGTGGCTAAACATGAGCCAGCTGTGCCCAGGTGGCCAAGAAAGCCAATGTCATCCTGGCCTGTGGTAGCAATAGTGTGGCCAGCAGGACCAGGGCAGGAATCATGCCCCTGGAGCACTGGTGAGGCTGCTCAGTTTTGAGCGCCTCACTGTAAGAAAGATGTGAAGTGTTGAAAATCAAGTATACCCTCAGTAAGTTCACCCTTCACCTCTGTACCCTATCTAGAGAAAGGCAACAGAGGTGAAGGGTTTGGAGTACATCCTGTGAAGGGTGGCTGAGGGACCTGAGGTTGTTTATCCTGGAGAAAAGGAGGCACAGGGTAGACCTTACCATTCTCTACAACTCCCTAAAGGAGTNAATGGAGCTACATCCAGTTGGCAGTTGGCCACTAAGAGGTGTTCCCTAGGGCTTAGCACAGGGCCTGTTCTGTTTGACATCTTTGTTGATGATGTGGGTNTGTAGTGAGGTGGGAGTCAGTCTCCTTTCTCAGGTAACAAGTGATGGAGTGAGAGGAAATAGCCTCTAGTTGAGCCAGTCGAGGGTAAGATTGAATAATAAGGCAAAGTTCCTCATCAAAACGTTATCAAGCATTAGAACAGAGTGCCCAGGCAAATAGTGGAATTGCCATCCCTAGAGGTATTTAAAGACTTGTAGTTGCGTTACTTTGGGACATAGTGTAGTAATGGACTTGGCAGTGCTGAGTTAATGTTTTGTCTCAACGATCTTAGAGGTTTTTTCCAGCTTAACTGATTCTATGACCTTATTCTTGTATTTCAGCTAAATAGAACTCCTATGAGTTCTGTTCCCTCATTAACTCATAACTTTTTTATGTTTTGGTTTTTTTAATATCTTTCATAGCCATTTAGTTGAGTCATATGCTGTTTCAAATCGCCATTATTTAAAATTTGTTAGATACAGTGACTGGAAATTAACCTATTATCAGAAAAGAACTCTCATTTGTTCAACCTACTAGAAGAACTTGAAAGTGCTACATAGTGTGATGATATGTAAAGGCCAGTGCTTAAATCTATGTTGTACTGAACAGATTTTTGAAATATGTTTCTTTGATTTCTGGAAAGTGAGTAGATAAAATAGAAAGAGGAAAGGATTTTCTCAGAGGTTTCATTTTCCCTCCTTTGAAATTTCCTTTGTGTCCTTAGTGGGTTCTGCAACCTGTCTTTTTATTAGAAATACCATAATCCTTTAATTACTTCTTTGCATTGTTAAGATATGTTTTTCCATGCAAGGTTCTCTACTGAGTATCAGGCTAGCATTGTCACATATGCTGCTATAATTATATACTCAAATGCTAGTATTTCAAATTAATTTTAAGAATCTATTTTCATCATTCCAGAATAGCATACTCAAGTAATTTAATCAGAAAGATAAAGGTAATTATGTCTTGAGATCTAACTGTTTCCAGATTCTTGTTTGCATGTGTGATAGTTGTAATGAATGGACAGTCATCTCCTGCCAAAATACCACGCAATATCTCAGATATGAAAGTTTGAAATGTAATAATGTCTTCATTGCTAAGCAGTAGTGGCAGTAATATATCCATGTGTGAGCCAGCACAGGCAGGCATCTGGGACAATCACAAATCCACAGCTAAAATTTATTTCCATTTCCTTGCTAACAGGGGATCTTCTCCACACAGGCAGAGGTGCACAAATATGGCTAAAATTTATTAGTGTTATGATGTCAAATACTATTTAGCACTGTGTCTAAGGTCCTAAATAAGAATAAATTACTATTTCAGGTGGAGATATACTTAAATTGGCTTAAAACTTTAATATGATTTTTATTAAATATAGATCTATAGAAAGTATAAATACAAAATTTAAAATGGTTTGTACATACATCTGGAGCACACAGAGGAACTTGGCTTTCTAGATATGTTATGGTATTACAGGATTTGTCCATGCTTTGATATAGGTCATTAAGGATGAGAGAAAAATGCTGATGCCTTCCATCATATTGGGGAAAATGGCAGACTGTATTGGAGTCTCAGGGTTTTTATGGATTTGGATTCCAGATTGTCTCTAGCAGAACAAACTAGTCTCATTGGAATAATCTCTGTTTTTAAACCATGAAGTGGATGATTGTGTTTCATTAATTCATCCAAGAAAGAAACTGGGCAATGGAACCTGGGTTTCACATGAATTTCACAAACAATTTTCCACTTCTAAGCTGAGTCCAGAGAGCCCATTCAGATTCAAGCCTGTCAAACCCCACTATTGATTCAGAGTAGATAGGCAATGATATTCTGAAGAGTAGATGCATATATACTGACCTAGAAAAAAAAATTGTTTTGGAATCAGCTCATAAACTTTCAGCTGATTGCTTGCAGTTTTTCCTCCTCTGCCGAACAACCAAATTGTTCTGCATGGGGCCTTAAAAGGATTCTGGAAAAAAAAAAATTAAAAAAAATAAAAAAAAAAGGAGAAAAGAAAGGTTCAAATTCCTGAGATGAGGTGATGAGGGTTCCCTCCGTGGGAACCCTATCTCTAGTTTATCAAGAGAACTGGGGCTCTGTATGTCTTAATTTAAAATCTTTCCACTTTTTGAATCTTATCTCTTCTTATCCTAGAAAGAAAACATGGAGGGGCAGGGGGCAGAAGAAGGAAAAAAAAGAATATAAAATAAAATAATAAGCACAACCCAAACTTGCTAAACTTAGAAGAGACCAACAGCAGATTTTTTTTTTGTTTTTGCTAAACTGCTAAACTTAGCACAAGTTCTGAATTTTAAATTTGGCATACTGAGGTGTTGGGTGTGTCAGAAAAGAGAGAGGCAGAAAGACCTTCCTGGAAATGATGCATGTGATCTTATGCTTGTATCCATCAGTCCCTCTCTTTGGTACACGATTCAAAAATGCTTTTTTAACAGAAAAAAACCAAAAAACCAAAACAACCCCCTTAAATAAACTGCAGTGATTATTTGCTTGATTTAGGTAATCTTTAATATTGCCAAACTCAGTAAAAAGCCCTTTGTTGAAAAAAAATGCACCACATTATCTACTACCTTCCTTCAATTGCAAGCTTCATAAGAAGACAAAACAAAGATTTTGCAAGCATGTCAGCAAATATGAATCCTGCTGCTGAAGTCTGATTGCTTGCTATTCTTGTTTCACACTCACTTCATGAAAAGGTTGAAACTGCTTAAAAGCTGGAACTGATGAACCTATGCATAAATGATTAGGAATGCTCTAATAATAATTTCCAGTAAAACTCATCACTGAGTTTCCTTAGGAGCACGTCAGCCTCTGCTTTGAATGCTACTTAGACTTGTAAAACCTTTTGTTGAGCAGTCCACTTATTCTCGAAAATAAATTGTCCAAGTTGATTCTGTTAGTACTGTCACAGATTGGCTTTTTCATTGTGGATTGTATCAGCCTCTTCAGCGATTGCCTGTTGTCTTGGCAGAAAGATGCATTTTGAATGTTACTGTCTGCCAGTGACAATTTTTCCCTTAATTTAGGAATTCCTACTTCTCATGAAGGCCAGCTGGAAGCAGCTAACACATTACAGCAACTTCCTCAGCTGTTGGCCTTGGGAATATGCATTCTCTCCAGAATATATATCTTTGGCAGGGAACAGAAAGAAGGAATCTTGGGTAGCGGGTGTTCATGCCAAGTGTAAGGATAGTTATATTTAATGCCTATGTTTCTGTCCTTGAAATTATGTCTAAAAGAAGTTCAAAAGTAGGACAAAATTCAATCAGGGTGGTAAGATTTTTTTTTAAAGGAAAAAAAAAAAAGATTTAAAAGAAAAATAGCTGTTAATCTTTACACAGAAATTTTTTGTAATCTTTTAACAGGAATGTTGTACATGTCTTGCTGCTTGAATGGTTTTACAATACCTTTAGGACCATGTCCAAGATGCACAGATTAACAGCCACATAAAAAACCCCCTCTGGCTGTGTACTAGAACATTTAGTCTAAATCTACAAATACAGTTGTCCTACAGGAATTTTTGCTAATCAGCTACATGGCCTTAAAACATAGGTCATCTGAACAGTGAGAAGTAAAATGCAATTAACCCCCACAAAAATAAAAGACTGACATGACATGCAAGACTGACATGTGGGAGATAGAGTGTGTGGGAAGAAAAACTATAGAAATATATTCTTCATTCACTAATAATAAAAGCTGGAGTTTTAAATTAACCTGAAGCCTGTTGAATTAATGAAAATGCTACATATTGGTCAGGGGTGGGTTTTTTGTGTAAATCTTATGTGTGTGTATATATATATTTAATATAAACACAAAAAAATACAAGTAGTTTTGACACATAAATTTTTTTCTGATTAAATTCACTGATTAATGTGTAAAAATGAAAATATTTTTTATTTTTTTGAATTTGAAAGCTTTGTTAGGATTTTAAACATGGAAAGTCCAGAAATATGCAGAACCTATACAGCTTCAACTACATACCATGAGCACTACCTGTGACTACTAATGTGACAGCTGCATATCCAGCAAAAGGTATTTATCTCAGGTGGAATATTTGCAGTGAGAAAAGTGCAAAGGTGATGCAAGTTTGGGAGGCAGTTTTGGAAGAGTCTGCTTCAGCTTGAATGTACACATGCATATACAGTAAAGTGAGTGTCAAAATGAGGGTCAGAGCTGTTGTTATGATGCATCTAGCTGCAGAAGTTGAGGTGTCTCCTAGTGAAGTAAGAACAAGTCTGTATATTTTCAGGATAAAGAAGAAAAATACTAATTACTTTTATTCTTCAATACTCAGTGTCTGCTCTCAGTTATAGCAGCATTTGGCTGATGTGTTTGCAGGACAAACTCATGTTTAAGACCACTTCATGGACACAGAAACCTCACTCTTTGTCTGTGTAGCTATAGCAAGTGTACTGCTGAATGTCTGATGCTTTCCCGTTTTCATACTATTTCATATTACTTTGAATGTGGGCTGACATAGCTAATAACTAATATGAGATTTTATGATAAAAAGATTTTTCTTTTGCCTTCCAGTCAGTAGAATTCTTAATTTAAAAGTCAGACACCACCACCACCACTGCTGCTGCTGCTGCTGCTGCTGTGTGAACATAGAAGAGTACAGCATGCTTATCAGATCCCTCATTGATTTTAAAAACCTAGGCGTTTGGAAGTCTTACTTTACTTGCATACTGACTAGGTTGGGTTTAAAAGTTTCAGATTGCACATCACAGGGGTAGCCCTGCTTCTTCTCAACATATCCCAAACATCTTACAAGACTTAGTAAGTTCAGTTTTTAAAAAATAAGAATAAATGCACTCTTAAAATTTAGTACATTCTGGGAAAATAAAAGAACATAGAGAACAAATTTCTTTATTTCCTGCTTTGCACATATTTCCTTCATGAACTATTTCATTTAATCATCCTTTGATGTCAGTTTCTAAAGTTGTGATATTAATAAGTAGGTCAAGCAATACTAAGATTAATTTTTTGCAAGATCTCTACATCTTGTGATGGAAAACTACATTGTAATGCTTCACAACACTCTAAAATAACTCACTAAGGCCAGTGGAGGCCCAATTATTTAAAGGATATTAATTCACCAATTAATATTTTAATGCCAAAACCTTGCCAGATTCTGCATAGAAATTCAGCAGCTGAACAGTGATTAGCTGAAATGTCTGTCTGTTTGTTGCATGTTGTGTCAATTGCAGTCACAACAAACTTTCCGGCCAGAGCTCATTTCATGTAGAGAAGATGTGGCTGCTCCACAAACTTGAATTGTTTGGCATTATCAATTAGCAGATAAACCATTGGAGCCCATTTTGTTAGCAAAAGACGGCTGTTTTTGAAATCCCATTCTCCCCTCCAGTATTACAGGTGGCTGGATTGCACCTACTCGCTTTAGGATACAAGGATAGATAATTGCTTTTGGAGATCTTATATACCAGGTCCACCTGCCCGTGTCCTTCTCTGACAAAAGGAATTCCACGTGCTTGCACATACTCTGACTTCAGTTGATAAACATGCAAATCTTTGAAGGGGAAAAAAATGTAATACTGTGTACAATATTACTGTAAATTAAATGTTATCACCATGATAACATTTAAAGATTATCTTTCCTTGTGAGACATCTTCAACATACTAACTTCATCATATCACCTTCATTTTCCCTTTACTCTCACATTTGTTTTCTCTTTGTGTTGTAGTTTTAGTTTTGTCTTTTTTTTTTTTTTCCTTTTTAAATTTTACTATTCTGTTGCCTCAATTTTAATTTCATTAAAATATTTTAAAAATTAGCTCTGAAGCTATGATGAGAGGACTTTAAGGAGTAGTCAGAACTTTGGCAAAATTAAAATCTGTTTTCCATCTGCTATTGGGGATAAAATTTTTGTCAGTATATGTGTGATTTTTCATGTTGACCATGTGCATGATGTTGGCTGCTATAGGAACTCAGACTATTTTTAGGTGCACAGAGAAAAAGCAGAGAATTCAAGAAAAGGAGTTCTGTTCAGAGGCTTTTCTCATGCAATTTTACAGCAATATACTAGATTTAAAGTTGATAGCATACTTTGAAAATTCTTTAGTACTAAATGATTTCCCTCCTGTAAGTTTATTTGTGTGTTAAACTGTGGCTGATCCTGAATAGACAACTGTGTATTCACAATTTAATGTTTTTACATGCCTTGGTTCATAGAGGCTGTATTTGATTAACTCAGCAAGATGCAGTTCTGAATTTACTCACCGAGAACAGTGGCAAAATCAAGTCCACTTGCTGCCTTTATAGAATGCCAGTGTTTGATTTCGTGTGGTTACAAATTCAGTATCTTGTGAAAACATCCAATTGTATATCCTAGTCTCTTGTACCTCTCTTGGAGTCTTATGAGTCCAAAATAAAGGAGTCTCACTTCTCTTGGTGCATATATTGGGACACAAGCCCTCTATTTCCCATTTAGCATGTGTATATCTTTCTTCCAAGTACGTATTTAAAATGTCACTCAAATGATAACCAAACCAAAGGGTAAAAACTTGATCACTTTTTCCTATAGTCAAAGTTTATTCATCCTTTGCAGAAAACTATTCATTTCCATCTTGAGACAGGATAGCTGGGAAACAGTTTTTGTTATAGCACCTTCTTCTTGTCTTTCTCATTTCAGTTATTTTCAGCTGCTTCTTGAAGCCTCACAAGAAAATATATTCTGAACACTTATGAAATAAAGATTATTTAGAAAAATATTTTCAGGATTGTGTGGCAAAATTTGCAGCCTGAGCTCTTACATTATTCATTACAAGAAACTGATTAGTATTTTAAGATGTTCTCTATAGACTATTTCTGTAAAACTTGTTGAAATTTCTGGGTACTTCAGTTAAAATCATTAGAGGCTAGGAGAAAATTCCACTATGTATTTTTTTAATAATTTGTAGTCACAGTAATAGGATATGTGTCAAATAGACAGAAAAGTAGTTCATGCCCCATGAAATTTTGTTCACAAAAAGCCAGAAAAGGCAAAAGCATGTTTTGTTTTGGGTTTTTTTGTTTGGAATGGGTTTTGTAAGCATCTGTACAGCACTGTCCAAGTTTTCACTCTAATATATACATTTACTGTGTTAGAAGTAGAATATTACCATTGTTACAGTGCTCAGTAGTTTTATTTTCTTACTTCATTCTCTGTGGCAACAAGATGGCAAGATTAATTAGAGGCCAGGTATCATGTGTCACACTGTGTGTTTTGTTTGTGACACGCATGTGAAAACATGAAGATGTCATGTAAAGACAGGAGGCATACACCCTGCTCAGCAAAAGGAGCACTTTTGCTGTGGCTAATTAATGACTTTATTAAAAATCCTTCTCTGCTACCATCGGTGGATGGTTTTTCCTTCACTTTAATCTCTAATAATGGTAAATTAGTAAAAGATACAAGAGAGTAGCCTTTGCTTCCTTCAGGCACATTGATGTATTTTAGTTTCATCACAGGTTCTACAAAATGAACTTGAACAGCAATAGGATGTTGGAGTGAGTCCTTCAGTTAATACTGCTAATTAATTTGTGCTTTTTAAATTGATTTTCATTTAGCTAATGAAATGGAATTTGGAAATCTTGGAAAGCTGACATCTGAAGAAGCAGTCACTGCCATGTGGACTGGCATTTTACGTTCATGATTACTGGCAAAAAATACTTTTCCAATGTGTTTTCTGTGTATTCCAGTGCTCCGTCACCTGTGGCAAAGGAATGCAGTCTCGAGTCATCCAGTGTATGCACAAAATCACAGGAAGGCATGGCAATGAATGCTTTTCTTCAGAAAAGCCTGCAGCCTACAGACCCTGTCATCTCCATCCCTGCAATGAGAAAATTAATGTTAACACAATAACATCACCCAGGTTAGGTAAGCAGTCAAAAATGACAAATTTCTTTTCAGTTTTTTCTCTCCATAGAGTAACGATGATCACAGTTTAGAAACAGAAGTCTAGGACACAGGAGGTAATCAGGAGATTTAAATTCTATGCAGATCATACCTGATCATACTGCCTCAGGTTTTGAGTATGTACATCAGAGACTGTAACTAAGAATGGTGAAGGGATTTGTTATCCAAGGAAGGACCTTATGATGAGACTGTATGGTATTAAGGGAACAAAACACCCCATATGAAAATATATTTATATTAGAGGCACTATAAACTTATGTGTTTTTATATATATATTTGCCCAGTCAATTTTACAAACCTTTCTAAAGTAAGAAAATACCTTCTTTTCTGTTAAAAAATTCTGCAAACTGTGTTCTTTTGAGATTTTGAGATCAAGGAGGCCCTTTTTTGTTCTTTAAATACAAACAGCTCTTTCCACTAGTCTTTAGTTCAAATGTTTGCATCTATGCCTGATGTATTAGGATGTGTGAAGGAAAATTAAAATTACTTTGAATGAAGAGGTTTGCTTTACCTTGCAGAACTCGGCTCTCTTCTGTTCTAATAAAAAAATTACATTATTGCATAACTACAGAACTGTTAATTCTGGTAGTTTTTGTTTCCTAGTGCATTGCTGATGATGATTACCATCAGTTTCCCTAATCATTCATCTGCATCTTGAGCATGATGGGAATATTCAAAGGTTTGCTGCGAGAGCACACTCACTCCAGCTGATTTTCCAGAGTCCTTGTTAAGATCAACCTTCCTGTCCAATAGATTACTCCTGCATGAAATACAAGACTGGCTTTTCAGACTGTGTGCAGTATTTCCTTTAAGACAGTGAAGGGTATTTCTGTTTGAGGTCTTTAACCTTTGAACATGTCTGTGCAGTAGTCATTGTTTCAATTTGCTGTTGCTTGAGGCTCTCTTGTTGTGATTTCAGTCTGAAGGGTCCTCCCCTTTTTACTTTATCTTTCTTTGTTCAGCTGGTCTCTCAGAAGCAAGATGCCATCTCCCCATCATTGATGATTTTCCTCTGGTGAGGTTATATAAGCAGCTTTATGTCACAGTCAGGTGAATCAGAAAGAATCACACAAAAATACAGTGTCAATTAAAATCTCACTTAATGTGAAGTGCCAAAAAAAAAGAAAAAATGGGCTATGTTGTCCTAATGGCATGGATTATGTAGCACTGATATTTGTAATCTACAAGTCAATGTCATCCAGCATGGAGTCAGAATCCAATCCAGTAGAAACCTTAACATCTCCAAAATACATAATGCAATGCTTCTCTTTAATACATTGATAATTTTGGCCTCCAGTTCCATTCATATCGTGCAGTAGAGATCTTTTAATTTGGGGGTAGGGCTAGTGAAAGCTGATGGGGATTGTGCCACAAGTTCTTTTAGAAATTTCTCTTTTGTTAGCATAGGAGATTAACTCAAATTTGAGATTTACTTAGTTTTTTAGTGTTTATGGTGGGTTTTGGACAATATCTTGTTCCTGTGCCCTGTTTTTCACTGGGTTCCCATTTTAATTTCATGTGTGCACTACATACTACATTTATAAGTATTTAGTAATACTTGATACGTATAACTAAATGTGAAAAGTTCCAACTTTAATGGTCCTTCTATGATAAGATGTGTAAAGAGGCTTTCCTAAGTGAAATAAGGCAGAAAGATGAGCTCCACTCACTCATGAGAAGACAGCTGCATTACATTAAAGTAATTGAGTTCAATGCAACTTAATCCTATTTGTAAATAAAGCTGGCCTTAAAATTTTTGATGTTGAATATATTGAAAACAGGAGGATGGGGGAATTCCTTCTTTTGTTAAATATCTACATCTCTAACCCTTTCTTTTCTCCAGATACACTTATGTCCTTGTCTCTTTTACTACATGATTGTTCACTAGTAAAGGCAACAGTAATGTATATTTGATTTTGCTGTTGTTGTTTCACAGCTGCTTTAACATTCAAGTGCCTAGGAGACCAGTGGCCTGTGTACTGCAGAGTGATAAGAGAGAAGAACCTCTGTCAAGACATGAGGTGGTATCAGCGATGCTGTGAGACGTGCAGGGACTTTTATGCGCAAAAAATGCAACAAAAGAGTTGACCTCTGTCAGCCTGGCTAGCTCTCAGCTCTTTGCAATCTTATTATTTATGAACACACACACACCCACACAGGCTTTTTCAGACCAAATATTATCAGATGACATATAATTTAATCAAATTAATTTATTTTTGCCTGCCAGACATCCTTAATGGTTTTGGTTAGACAGCCAACATGTTTTATCTTCTGACATTTTCATAATTAATTTTTATATGAACACTTTCAGATACATTAATCAGAATTTTTAAAAAATAGTAACTAGTATTTTAAATGTTTATTTTCAGTAAGGTCATCTGTTGCAAAAAAAAAAAAAAGTCATGTTATCTTGAGTTTATTTTAATTTAGCTGAATAGCTTTGTTGTATATGGAAATAAAGTCCTTTTTAATTTTATTATATTTTTGGTGTTTGGAGTCAGAATGATCTTGCGTTTTTTGCAACAGATGTCAAAGTGAACAAGCTAACATTATTAAACAGGTTATTACAGAATGTATTGTGAAATTAGTTCATTTGATTTACAAACATACTGAAGGGGATATTCTACTGTAACTTATATTATAAACAAGAAAATTAAAATAGCTAGGTAGAGATTTTGATCATTCTCATGGACACATACTTGAACACAAGTATTAAATCAATGAAACACTGTAGAGATTTACACTGAATCACTGTTGCACTGTTTGAGGTAGTGTAGAGAAATGCAGTCCTAGGACTTGTACCATCCTATGAATCCATGTCTGTAGTTACTTAAAAGTTTTGAAACAAAAAACCCATACCCCTCTATACCTTTTTGTGTCCATTTGCAGATTTACAAATGGAACAGTCCTTTCTCCTGCCACTTGTATGAATTAATCTGTTAAACATTCTCAGTTCTCTGTTGATGATTTAGAAAATAGCTTTGTAATACTACTTTAGTTTTATCTTTGTCTAATGAAAAAGTCTTTATAAAAATTAAATGTTTTACAGTTGTGTGAAACATTATGAAACAGCTAAGATTTTCCTTATGAGAAAATATTGTACATGATTCACATGATTTTTACGTTTTCAATAAAAAGTAAAGCTTCTTTTGTTATTTGAATTTTTCTTTTTTTTTGTGCGTCTGTATCTGGTAGATTAATCCATTGAGCGCTGCATCTCAGCAGGTACAGCCACAGTACGAGTGCCTTCTGCCTCTTGGCTTAGGCACCGCTCTGCAGCTGCAGCCTTGATATATATGGAAAGTTGAGGATAACACAGTAACACTCTGTGGAGAGGCAGGTATTTATCTCAGGTGAGTCCTATAACCACTGTGGACAGCAGTAGGTCTTCTGCCCCCATTTTGTGATACAACCTTTATATATGTTCTGAAAATATGTATGAGAGCAAAATCTGAAGGCAAGACAGCTGGAGAAATAAGCCAGAAATTCATATTTTCTACTCAAAGCAAAAAGGGAATGCATCTTTATTTAAGTGGTTGTTTCTTTTCCTTCTCTGCAAAGAGTCTAGTGTAGAGAAGTGATGTACATATCCACACAGTTTCCACAGATGGATAATCACAGATAACCACAGACAATAAACTGAGGCCCGCAGCCAGGACTATAAGTCTGTTCAGGAACAATACTTAGATGCAGTCTTGATTCCCATTGAGATCAACATCTGTGTTTCAAATATCTTACTATCAAAATCTTTGGTTTGGCATCTTACTGCTCTGCATTTGTAAACTGCAACTTTAATGAGGTGCTAGTATATGATTTTAAATAAAATACCTTCTGATTTCAAAAAGTAAAAAAAAAAAAAAAGGGAAAAATAATTTTGACATCATGGAATGTTATATTTTGTATAATTAAAAAGTTTCAATGCACAGAAAATCCAGTTGCTCTGGGGCATAACTCCTTAATGTCACAGATGCACATTTGAAAGTCTAATAGAATTATTGTAGTTGGCAGGCAAAAGAAGCAATTGTTATTTTAAATTTTCTTCATACATATCACCAGATCTTGGTAATACACCTGCACTCACTTGAATCACAATTGAAAATCAAGCAAAAGAAAAGATGCCTCCAGACTAAGAGGAAAAGTTTTTATCAGTCAGTGATATCATCATCACAGTTCTAAATCTTTTATGTTCTGTTGATTTTGAATATTTCACTAATGTCATCTTAATCACAAAATTTAAAAAGTGTGTCTTAACTTTGCCTGTATCTATCAAAAACAAATCAGTGACTGCTGCTGAAATCTTCTTCCTATCACCTCTGTAAGAAGTTCATAAAAAGGAAGTACTTTCCATTGGGAGACAGGGATGGAAAGTTGTGGTCTAAAATGACAATTTTTAAAAATGTAATGAGTGAAATCAGGATGTTATAGTGCTGATAAGTTTGGTTCTGATTCCTTTTGCATCTGTAGTACAAAAGTATTAGTTAAATGTGTGTGAATTGTTTTGAAGCGGTTTGGTGTCTAAATTGCAAATATACCTCTGAATTTGAAAGCAAGTTCATTTTACTGCTTCCATGTATTCTGTCATCATTCAGAGAAGCAGTACAGACTGAAATACCCCTTGGTCAGAAACATATAAGAACATTCTGAAAATGTGCCCAGGCTATGGCTTGAGCTGCAACATGCTGTGGGGAGGGCAGGCATGTGACAGCCCTGCAGAGTTTTCTATAGACCTGGGTGGCAGTAGGCAGCTCTTTCCAGCTGTGTTCAGGCAAGCCATAGCCTTTTGAAGGCACAGACAGTCCAGAGGTTTTTTTGGATTTGCTATTTCTTCTTCAAGAACAATCCCTCCGCATTAATATGTTTTCCTTCCAGCCTGATGAATATGTAACATTTTAATAAATGAGCGTTAAATCAATCAAGTTCAGCCGTCATGTAAAGGTGAAATTCACTCTTTGCTCCTAAGGGCTAGAGTAGGCCTCTCTGCTAATTAAATACCACTTAGACACTATTTTGTTGGATTAAGTGGGATTTAACTGGTACACAGGGATTGTGCTAGGCTGGTGCACAGCAGGTTTACTTCCTCCTCCCACATATGTGCTGGCCAGCTAGAATAGTGACCAAAAGTTACAACAGCTACCACTCCTCATAACTCTCTTAAAGAAATACCAGAGTTTAAATTGCATTGTCCTTTATTCTGAAGGGAAATTGCTGTTTTCTTCTGGAGGAATTGTGCTAAATTTTGGGTGGTTTCAGATTTTTCTGTTCAGTTTTTCATTATCTTCTTCCCTGACAGAAAAGCATCCATTTGCATATTCTAAAAATACACTAAAAATAGAAAGCTTGCCTGCATCCTGAGACCAGCAGAGGCCCTAAAACCTAATGGATCAATCATAAAAAGAAAATTAGAAGCACTTAGGAAGAATTTAGAGGTCTGTAAAAAAGATGTGCAAACTAATAGAAAGGGAACATGAAATACATCCAGACCAGGAAGCCAAATGGGGAGAGAGTGGGACTATCAGATAGCATGAGTATGAAAGAGACACTCCAGGGTGATAAAGCAGTGAAAGAGGACTTTGGTTAATTATTCGCGTTGGCTTTTCCAGATGAAATGTTGCAGGGTTCCTTATAGCAGAGATGTCAGAGAAGTTGGATCAAGGTGAAGGAAACATGCAGGAAAGTAAGACCAAATAGGTATGTTAGATGAAAACAGTAGCCAAGGTTACAGTCACCTGAGAATATTGGAAGAACACAACTGGGAAATTTGTATCAGAGCCACTTGCCATGGTGCCCAAGCTGTTGTTGCAAACAGTTAGTCTGTCAGAGGACTGTCAGACTGCAGTATAATTCCTGCCTGTGAAAAAGGCAACTCCTTGAACTACAGATTAGGCAGTCTTGCCATAATAGCCAATGAAACAAAAGTAAGATCCCTGATAAGCATGTGCTCTTGGGTGAGAGTCAGCATGGCTTCAGTGGATCTGCTGGACACAGAAATTTCTGACAAAGTTAAGTATTACCGGATATTCAAGAAACTGCATTCACACAGGACTATGGGGGCAATCTTTATGGCAGAAAGGTGATTAAAGGATTGGAAGCAAAATCATAATCTTTCAGGATGGAGAGAAGTCCGCAGTATGGTTCCCTAGGGGGTTAGGTTTACTGGAATTTTCATCCGTGGCATGAGGAAGAGTAAAAACTGAGTTCTACATCGACACAGGTGACATTAAGCTCTTCTGGTTAACTCCTGCCTCAATTGGCAAGAAACACAGAACTGAGCGATTAGACAAGACATTAACTGAAAAACTTTGATGTAGGTAAATGTCAAGTATTATAGCTATGAAAATAGCCTGAACCATTCCTATGAGATACTGAATTTACAGCTTGCACTTCACAGAAGTGAACTTACTAGACCTTTGGGAGTTACTAGATTCTATGGGAATAGCAGGGAAAAAAGCACCAAAAACTGGTGGATGTTGTCAGAAGAGAAGACATAATTTTTCCCATTTTTGGAACTGGCATAACTACAACATAAGCATTGTATTCATTTATGGTTGCTGTATTTTTATGAACAATGTAGTGGAATTACAGTGTAATACACTGAAAATAGAAAACAAATTAGCAAGGAGATAGACTAGGTTTTTTACAAGATGAGATTAAAAAGGTTGATAATTCAGATTTAAAAGAAAGCAACTGAGATAACTATAGTTTTAAAAATCCTGATGGTGATGGAAAAGCTGCATGAGGAGCTCTTAAAACCCTGTAGTACTCTAAAGAGGGCATCCTTGATATGGCTAATATGGAAAATAATTTAAAAGACATAAAAGTAAGCGATTTAAGCAGATGGTCATGAGGTTCTTAAGCTTGCTTCTGGAGGAGGTACTACCAGGAGAATTGAAAAGCAGTTAGACAATTTTATCAACAATTCATAAATATATAATAAAAGGCCTGGGAAAGAGAAACTTCAGCAGAAAAAAAATTGTGTGGTTTCTGAGGGAGTAAAAGAGTGAACTGCAGAAAGTAGCCAGGTGTACGCTGTCTCCCTAAACAGCATCTTGCCCTTTTCAAACAAGTGATAGAACCTGGGATTGGGAGAAGTCTGACTTTAGTAAAATGTCTTTCCTGTTTTATGTCTAATGGAGTGGTGTTGGTATGTAAACTCACACGGGCACACACAACATCAACTTATGCTACAGTAGCGCAGAAAAGTCACATGTTTGGAGAGATGCTGGGTAGTCTGTGTTTAAGAAGCCATGGTTGCATATACCCGTGTATTTTAGAACACAAATTATTATTACTCTCTTAGTTATTACTTCACAGGGAAAAAGCGAACACTGCATGTCATTGTACATCTGAACCAGCAGCTTCACAGTAGTCCCTAGGGTACCCGGCAAAGGTGTATTAGTATTTCAGGGCTTTATTAGGCAGGGGAGACATAGCTGTAAATGTAGCATCACCTTCCCCAAAAGCATGCACATCCAGTCAGGAACACAGTCACTACTGTCTCTTTTGTGGCTGCTCACAGATACTTATTTGAGCATGTACTTGAAAGATGCCATATTAATTATTTTAAACAGACGCTCTGTAAAATAATCTCCAATAATTACATGCAAGGAAACATCATGAGCTTTCTAAGTAAATAAGGGGTTCAACTTATGTGTATATTCAACTATTCATTTTTACTTGAGGATTTTAAAAATGTTTTCCTATTTTTATTTAATTTCTATATTTCAGATATTTTCTGTGTGGTAGTTTGATTTGATTCTATGGACTAAGTACAGGGCTAAATTTTTTGTGATACCCTAATTGTCAGCACAAATTTGACACAAAAAATGTTTTCCTGGATTTCAAGCAACAAACTTTAAAAAGCTTATTATCCTCTGTGGCAGTCTCATCAAAAACATAACATATCAAAACATCATATTTTAAGGAAAGATTTAAATAAGAATGAGGATGCTACTTTTGCTAGTAGAGAAGGTAAATTTCTGAATAGCTGAAAGTCAAAAGGACTTAAAACTCAAAAAATGATGATGTAAATACAAAAATCTCAAAATAAAATAATACAAGTGATGGGACTGAGACCATACCATTCAAGTCAGTAACAGTGAATTATTCATTCATTTGAATGGGAGCAGAATCAATTCCCTGGAAACTTCTGTTATCAATTACTTGAAACAATCTAGTATTTCCCAGGGTCAAGAAGAATTTACTGTGAAAGAAATCCCTGACCCTAAAATAAAGTGCATGCCATAGCTGTTGTGGTAAATGGTACCAACCCACACAGCACAATGGAGCCTCTTGGTACTGCTGCAGAAAAGGAGGACTTGCTTTGACTGGAAGCTGCTTCTAATTTTCTCGGGGAAAAAAATGTAACTTTGAAGTATTGTAGGCTTGACATTTTTGGCAGATAACTTGAGGAAGTGCTGGTATGCATTTAAGTGTCTTACGCATCTACTCACTGGTACTCAGTTAGTTTTAATGAGCACATATGTATCTATCAAAATAGAATTTGAACCTGAAAACTTAAGCTATGCACTTACAGAAACGTGTCCTGTCTGCTCTGCCACTTCTAAACAATCTTTCATCATTGGTAGATGATATAAGTAAGCCTGTTACCAAACAGGGGTCAGATACAGTTTCAGGAAACTGTCGTATCCTTCTTCACATCATTAATAATAGAAAGAGCATGCACAGCCAGGAAGCAGAAGCTGGGGCTGTTTTTATTATTACTCTACAGCACAGAAACATGGACCTCTCCGTTTTGCCAAACAACAACCATCCTGATAAATTCCTGCAACTGGAGGTCAAATCTTTAGTGAAAAACTCTGCCTTTTTACCAGCCAACTGGGCAAAATTCCCAGAAGCAGCTTTACCTGGAGTGCAGCGCTGGCACAACAGGATCTATTTACAGGTAAGGTCTAAAAGAGACTGACATTTTCCTGATTTTTCTACCTTGTTTTAAGGATCAGGAGAAATATTACCTTACGGTGACACATCATGTAGTTTCAGCTTCTTGCATCTCTTAATCGGCATCATTAATATTCCTGTATATTTTCCCATTGACATCAGCAAAGATCAGGCTCCATGAGAAGAGTTAGTGTCTTCAGGGGGGTCCACTGACTTTAATTCAGTGTATTAGGCTTTCTACTGCTCTTTGTAAAATTTTTATTGTATTTTCCATAAAGTCTACTATAGTTGAATACCACTTAATTGTACTAAAGGTGTGCATGGAATGTGCTCTCTGAAGTAGGAAAAGCCCCAGATTTAAAACAGAAAGTGAAGTCATATCACTTAAACTTGATGAAAAGGCACATTAGAGGGACATTAGAGATTCTTGCTACAAACATGTATATCTACATAGCTCACCATCACTTCCTTTTTATTTTCCCTTCTCTTTTTTCTCATTTAACTATGGCCTTCCTCTTATACTCAAAGACAACTGTTGAAAGTGTGAAACATGCTGACTGCATTAATCCAAGTTATTATATAGAGGTAACAGAAGTTTCTTGGTAAAAATGTAAATGTGCACTGCCTAGCAGAGGCCCTGGAGCTGGCGGAGAAGTTCATGTCTGGATCAGCAGCAGTACAGCTGCATCAGCTCACACCCCTCTGGGCCCCATTTGCTGCTCCGCAGTGCTCCTTCCCTGCTGCCCGGGGAGCCCCTCGCCTTTCCCCACCCCTAGCATGAGCAAAAGCTCCATGGTCTGGTTCTTGTCAAGGGATGGAGACATACCTAAGTGTTTGAGGGTGAGGGGGGTGATGGAGAAAGGTCTACATTCTTAGGATCCTTAGGGTGGGGATCTGATTCCCTAGGGGAATGAGGAGTAAGAGCCAAAAAATCTTGAACCTGGGGGAAGGGAGGAGGATGATGCTGAAAGTCACCCGCTACTTCCTGTCGCACTTCTCTGTTTTCAGATATTTCTCCCCATCAGCTCTCTAAACCCCTTTGCTCCCGCCCAGAGTCAATTCCAGTCCTCTTCCAACTGCAGAAGTCCTCTCCCCGTGACACCCGCTTCCACGCTCCCCCCTTGCTTCCCTAGCTTCTTCCCTGCCCCAGACACCCTTCCCTCTGCCTGCTCCACTGCTTCCAGCCGCTCCTTTCGGGTTGTATAATCTTTGCTGGCGACTCCCCAAGGAGAGCTGGGGCGGGGAACGCGCGGTCTCCCGTAGTGTGCCATGCAAAGAGCCCTAAGGAGGGACGAGCCTGAAGGATCCCGAACTGTAGGGTATGGTGCAATGCTGGCCTCACCCCCTCCCCCACACAAGCCCCTGTTTTGTGCGGGAGGGAGACAGCCACACACAGAGCCTCCGCAGCAGCAGGGATCCTTCTCCCCATTGTTGTCAGTCGGGACGCACTGTCACCGAGCCAGGGCTGCAGAGCTGCGGGAGGATTAAAAATGTGTAGGGAGCCCTGTGCTTTTTGACTTGTGCTCTGCTTTTTTGCCACCAGCGAGAAGGTTTTCCTGGAACTCTGTGTCCCAGCCCCGGAATGGCTGTTTCAAAGGAAATGTCTGTACTCACCATGCCTCCAAATTTGGAGTTTGCAAAGTGGTATATTTTATAAGTGTTAAACCTAGGACACAATCTATACTTTTAAGTGTAGTCATTAGTGAATTCAAGCTGTCCAGATAAAATTCATTGTGCCATTCTCTCTCCCTTAGGAGTTTGCCTTCTTTTTCCCCTTTTGCTGACAATCAAATAAAGGGAAAAGTACTGATGAGTTCCAGACATTAGAAGAAACACGATGGCACAGTGGAGAACTAATGGTGCAGGAATAACGTATTTCACTTTAAGATGAGAGAGATAATGGGGTTAAGGGTTAGTTAATTCAGAAATGGAAAAGGGGGTGGGAGGGGGAGAGAGAATTCATTTTAGAGCATGTGTGCATGATCTAAAGATTTCTAAAGTCATTAAAACTTGAGAGTAGCCTAAATTCCCTCTTTAGAAGTTGATATTCTTTTAAGAAACTAGTCCTACTTAGAGCTCCCTATGCAAAGTGACTTCTCTGTGGTATGTTTGTGGTCTCTTCCAAAATGAGATCATTTAAATTTTAATGCACTGAAGTTCTTATGTGTTTTCTCCACCTAAAAGTTTTCAAAATTGTTTCCATTATAAAAAGCAGCTTCATGTAATGACAAAAAGCTGCTGGTCTTTCTCCTCACTTTCCTCTTTGGTATCAGGCAAACTAAACAGCTTCTCCATTTAGCATGTACTTTCATCGTCTACTTTGACTAAAACAAACCATAAAGCAGTCCAGGAATTCTGGCCCGTCCTTGTGAAATCCAGCATAAAAAGCACAGACTTTCTCCTGCAAATGGATCACTGCTGACCACATTCTGCTCACCCTGACAATTTCCAGTCCTGCTGGACGCTCTGCCCCACATGTTTTAATGCCCAACAACACCAGATGGTTAATCCTCTATATCTGTTTCTCATGCATGTCTCCCCTGTAGTCAACCTGGTAGTTTTCTGCAATTCTCAGACTTCTCTTATTTATATTTCCCTTTTCCTCCCCTGTTTTTGGAAGACAGCAGAGAGCATTCAGTCTTAGCGGCATGCTACTTCTTGGCATGGTGTTTTTTGGCCTTACATATGAGTTAATGCCTGTGTCCTGTCTTTGCTTGTTTCTCAGTATACCAGGACAAGAGGGTTTTTTAAAATCTATAAGTTAGGTTAGAGTCGGGTTATAAGCCGGGTTAGAGTCACTTCTTTGTCCCCTGGCTCATACATGCATTACGTATTTCCACTCTCTCCCTTATTCTTCCCTAGACATCTGCAACTGGCCACAATAAGAGCCAGCTGCAAGGTTGGCAGGAGCTTTGGTCTGAGAGTGTACAAAATTTTTATATAATGCACTCACAGCCCTGCAGAACTGCATTACCAATGACAGATAAAACACCTTTTGTAACTAAACAATTCATTACAGAAAGTAGTCTCAATGATGTGCAATTAAAATAGTCCATATGGATATTCACTTTTCTCTAAATATCCCTGTTATTTTGGCTGAAGTGTTTATAATCATCTACTGATCTTTTTCCTGTCCATGTCAGGTGTCTTTTCAGTTCTGCAGTACCTGAGGCTGCCTTAACGTCTCTGACAAGGAATCCAGATCCCCTTCATTTCCTTCCTTAAGAAAATTTCCATTCCTAGAATCACATAAAAGGTTTGAGTTAGAAGGCACCTTACAGTTCATCTGGTTCCAACTCCCCTACCATAGGCAGAGATGTCTTCCACTCGAGCAGGTGTCTTCAAAGCCCCAGTCAGCCTGGCTTTGGACACTGTCAGGGATGGGGCATTCACAACTTCTCTGGGCAACCTGTTCCAGTGTCTCACCATCCTCACACGGAAGAATGTCCTCCTTATAACTAATCTGAACCTTCCCTCTTTCAGTTTAAAACCTGGTCCTATTTTTGCAAAAATTCTCTCTTCAGCTTTTTTGTCAGACATCTGTATTTACTGGAAGGCTGCTACACAGTCTCCAGGCTGAACAACCCCATGTCGCTCAAATAGTCTCCATAGGAGATGTGCCCCAACCATCTGATCATCTTTGTGGCCTGTCTGGACCTGCTCAGAATCCTTGATGTGATTCTGTCTGCCCTACTGTCTTTCATATCTCCTTATGCACCTTTGGTTAATCCTTGCCTTCCTGATTGCTTTTCCATGGCATCTCCATAGCGTAAGTGATTTGTTGAAAGAAGCTCTCAAGTGTTAATATTCTTCACAACAAGAGAGCTTTTTTATTTTCCAAATGTCTAGCAATACCTATTCAGTTGATACACCTACCACAGGGATTCTTGGCTATACACTAAAAGGTTTTTTTTTCTGTCAGACCTTTTGTCTGCTTTCAAAATAGTTCTCTACACCAGAAAAATGTTCTTACAAGTGCAGGGAGGGTCCTCCACAATTCGTTACAAGGTTTTTACACAACAGAGGGTGTATTATTGTATTAAACAATCTACTATCAAAAATAGTGACCACCCTGTTGGTCACTTACATTAGGATACATTTATTATGGAACAATCCTGTAGTATCTAGTGGCCTTAGGTTTTTGTAGGAGTGCCTTGGTTAAAACATCTAGGTGTAACTTCCCATCAATGGCATTTCTTACTTTCCCTGAGCATCGCTGCCAGCATCTGGTGGAACTCAGGGCTGACCATGGGAACAGAGAAACTGGTTCTATCTGGGGAGAAAGGAAAGAAAATTTTGAGTTTCAGGAAGTAAATTTCCTTAACTGTTTAACTGTCTCTTTGTTCTCTTCTTTCAGCTAGATGGGCTTGAAACCAAGGTCTAGCCTTAACTGTTGATGTCCTGGGTTTGGTTGAAAAAACAATGGTTAGGCTCTTGGATTGTTCACAGCTATCAACAACAATAGCAGTGGAAACAGAAGGATGAAATCAAGATAAAAATGAGATAAAAATATTACTGAGTAATAAAGAATAAATTATAATTTTAGCTATATGTATTGTAAGGTATGCATAATTTGCATTATAAAATAGTCAGCAAGGAAAAAAAAAACATGTAGCATGCACATGTTGATTCAGTAATTGAACTAACATTGACCCTCTACAGATCTTGGGGCTTTTCACAGAGTACTAGTACTCATACATGACAGCTCTCTGGGTCTCTCAAAGGAGGACATGCTTTTCACAGTGAAAAATGAGGTATTAACCAGTTATCACAGTGTTCCTGCTCATAAGCTATATGTAGATCAAACACAGTTATGTGTTTGCAGAGTTGTACACTTTTCATCTTCTTAAATAAGTATTTCACTAACATATTTCATCTACAGTTTTCAGTGTTCTTCCTAACTACTTCTTCCTTGGGTATTTGCTGTTCGCTCCTTCCATTCAGTGAATAGTAACTTAAATTGTCTTTGATTTGTACTGTTCCATCCTCATTAACACTGTCTTCTTATATTCGGTGTGTATAGTATGAATTCTGTAATGGATATTGATTTCTACATTTACAGTACTTTTTCTTTGAACATTTGCTGCATGAGTCAGTCTTTGACAAAAGTTGTGGTGTGCTTTGAATCTTTAAAGAAATGTTAAAAAGTAGCTTTTGCAAGAATTAATACTAGGAAGAATATTTTTGTTACCTAATCTTATGTTTCTCTGCATCTAGAAATGCGCATGTTTAATGCAACATTATTCATATTTCTTTGTATGATTTCTTTGACCTAAAACTTTTGGAGTTTGCATGTGATTCCAGCTTCTGTCCTTCCTTTTCCCTAACTAGTCTGAGGAACATATCTACCACAGAAATTTTACAATCAAGCATCTGCTGTACTCAAGTATGTTCTCCTAATTAGTTTGTCACTTCAATGTCTGTTTTCTAAAATTTCTGCAAACTATATCCTACCCCAAATTCCATTCCAGTTCTCATGGTAAACCCAGTTGCCCCTCCCAATCTATTCACTCTCTACATCTGCTCCAAGCCACCACAATCTCCTCATGCCCATGGAAAGAAAGGTACTTCAAAGAGTAGGAGAAAAAAGTTTTACCACAAAGCACTGTTTTTATGAACAAATTTTTGCATCATGCCATCCATTCCAAGTTTCGGAGAATTTTATCAAAAACAGCTTTAAAAATTACTGTCAAGTCACATTCTTTTCACAACATTTTAGCCTAGGGAGACCAATCATCCCCTGGTGAGACAGTTCGCATTCTTCAACAAAATGTTCTCCAAGTTCAACTATTTAGCAAGCCTGAGGGAAGAATCATTAAGGTCAATGACAAATCTTAAATAAGAAATAAAGTAAATAAAATAAAATGCAGTCAGAAAGAAAAGGCAGTTAAAAACATCAGCTCAGCTGAAATCTGGCCAGAACAACCCAGAGGGCTTCAGTGCCAGCTGTAACAGCAATGCAGAGAGTAATATTGTCAGGGGATACATGAAGGCTGAGGAATGACATGTGGAAATTATGAGCTAACAGAAGGATGGGAGGTCACTGAGGATCCACCCGCCTCCTAATGACAATTATTGATGGGAAATATGCTGGATCTGCAGGATTTAGTGATAGGAATGCCAGCATGATGCTTCCTCCTGGAGTTTCTTAGACAAAGTCTGTTGTTTTGTCTTCTCCATCTTCACTTTCTGAAGGATATCAGTTGTTATGCTTCCTTCTACACCTGCCTGCCTCAGGCCAATGAGTTGAGTCTACACATGCACACAGACACACTGCAGGCACGAAGTAGGTGATGGCACACAGCCACTGACTTCCACTGAAAGTGGATTCACCAGCCCACAAAGTGGGCAGAAAATTACTCAAGAAGAAGAAGCCAACAGTTTACTATCATCTTAGGGAATTTCACTGACTTGATGAGGTGTCCAAGGAGTTCCCAAAGCCAGTGTGCAGGAGGTCAGATGCCCTGAGCTTCCACTAGAAAGGTGGAAGGAGAAGCAGGATGTGCTCCCAGCCCTTTTGCAGCTGAAGTCCATATAGTCTGTGCTACCTTAACATCTGAAGACCTCAGTAAAAGTGAAAAATACAAGGAAAGTAATCCTTACATGGAAGTAAGTTTCCCAGGACCCAGCTTCTTCATTAGTTGTTTATTATGTGCACTTTACCTATGTGCATCTTGCAGCAGGTGCTGCCCACACCTTTGTGGTTTCTGAGAGTGGGAGAGGGGTGGGCACTGCCCCCTCCCAGCATACCTGACACGGGAACACTGGGTCAGGCCAAGGCTCCCTTTGACTCAATATTAAGTTCCTAAGGACAAAAGTACTTATGAAGAGGGATGAATTTGCTCTGTGCTGATTCTATAATCCTGAGAGATGGGAGAGCTGTTAGTGTAAGACAAGGACTCTGCAAAAATTAGGTCTCTTAGGTAGCTGACGCACTGTGGTACCACAGATCAGTGACAGTTTAATTGAAAGTCTTGGGGACAGAAGGCTGTTACAACAAACATTGAATGGCTTGGACTAGAGACCCTGATTGCATTTCTTTATTCAATTACAGATTGGAAAGTGTCATAGCTACTATTTTAGAGACCCCTAAAGAGACCTTTAATGCTGGTTTAAGAGGCAATTTGTAATTTCTCAAAAAA
The DNA here is from genome assembly GCA_013400255.1 of Sitta europaea. Taxonomy (NCBI): domain Eukaryota; kingdom Metazoa; phylum Chordata; class Aves; order Passeriformes; family Sittidae; genus Sitta; species Sitta europaea. Next base: position 223,632 of record VXBS01003885.1, on the reverse strand, counting down.
TATGATCCCATCAGGGTTGTTTTTCTTCTTCTTCCCTTGACACCCACATGTTCTAACTGGTTTTATTTAACAGCTTTTTTTACTGGGAGACTGCTCAGATATTTAATTACCTGTGAATTCTGACAGTACCCTCAGTTGAGTGAAGAGCCTCTTCAACATCCTGGCATGGGTGTAACATTCAAGAGTGTGAACAGAACTGTGAGTCACACCCCTGCTATCAAAGATGCATTTCCAGTTGAGGTTGTCTTTTACACACCATTACCCCTGTGATCATTCTGCTTTGTCCTTACATCTTTGCTTCTGCATCACACATCCATGGCTTTCACCAGAACTATCATGTTCTACTGAAGTTCTCCATAGAACTATTCCTCTAAAACAGAGGCTTTCTTCCAGCAGGCATCATAATGTCCGTTCACATTTGCAGGAGGACTTAATGTTTAGATCGTACCCACCTGCTTTCCTCTGAAGGAAGAAATCTGTCAGGCTCCCTCACTACAGAATTTTGCCAGGAGAAAAATGGTTGCATGTGTAGTTTTAAAATTATTCTGTTGCATTACAAGTGATAATTCTGGAAGGGGGCTGTGTTGTAGGTAATGCAAATGCCAGGTTCTGATATAACTTGTGTCTTTCAGAGAGAAAAGAGGACTGTCACTGAGCTTCCAGGCTTAGACTTGAACAGGGTGAGTCAAGAAATACTTGACAAATCCCTGGGGAAACACATAACTCCCATCACCCTGAAATCCACAATCAAGAGCAACCCATTGTATTGTGATATCCATGTGGATGATGACTGGGAGGAGAAGAAAAAGACCCCTTCTTGGACTGTGCAGGACTATGACAGACAGTCATTGCACTCTGACTTGGCCAGTCACATAAAGGTAATTGGCTGTTGTGCTGAGTTTGAGCAAGTGAACTGCTGTGAGCTGTGTGGTGCATACATAAACCACTGTGCAGCCCTCTTGGATCTTTAGGTGGAATTACAGAAGTAAATATGGAGGTATTTTCTGATACAGATGTGATACAAACATGAGTCTGATCAGGAAAGAATCTACACACCTGGTGAGACTCCAGGAATTTAAATTTTACATTAGAGATTAGAGAAACTCTTAAACCACGACACTGTGCAGCACAGCTTCCCTGTTTACACAGGGAAGAGCTAGAAATTAAGCACTTAAATACTATATTGTCACTTTAATAACTGTTCACAGCAAATTCTGTTATCAAATTACATGTATTTTTCAGCCTCACCCACACTATACAGAATCCTGCCTCCCTGTAGGCTGGCACAAACCACTTTTAGGACTACTTTTGGTTTTGTTTTTGTTGGGTTGTTCTTTCTTTCTGCTGTTCCATCTTTTGAAAAGGGAGTCAGAGCTGTGCTTATACAATGACATCTCTTCTTGAGAAGACAACATGGTTTGTTCTGGTTTTTTAAACACATTTCAGTGGCTGGTGTCCTACTTTTGGTTCCTGGATGAAAAGTGTGGTTTTAATTTTCCCCAGTGGAACATTTGCAGCATCTGGAAAGTAGCACAACCTACATTCAAGTGAAAGTGTCTTGCATATGTGTTGTGATGTCTTAAATTCATTAATCAGTATCTGATGATAGCCAAAATACTTCTGGGTATGTTCTAATGACTTTGTGTGTAAAAGAGAGAAACTGATTTCATTTTCTGATTTTTCTTCTAGGAAAATCCTAATGATCTACAGTTCTGGATGGGGGATATTTATACTCCTGGATATGATACCTTGTTAAAAAAGAAGGAGAGAGAAAAAAAGCATTCAAAATATTGCCGAATTGTTCTGTTCATGGTACTAGCCATTTGCATCCTAATTACTGTAATCACACTTAGTGTTTTACTTACTTAGTATAGCCAAATGACCATGAAATTTCTTTTTCAATAAATATTTTTAGTAAACTGTTCCCTTCTCTGGTTTTATTAGAATTCCTTTTTTT
>VXBS01003885.1:209443-219656 GCA_013400255.1 Sitta europaea | reverse complement strand
TTTTTTTTTTTTTTGTCAGAAACACAATTTACTTGCCATCACTTCTTTGAAACATTCCTGTACAGCACAAGAAATTGACCCTGAAAAGAGACAAATATTCTGAGCATGGATGAATGTCTCCTTAATATATAATTTAAAAAGAAAACTATATCTTTTTTAGTGCCTTCTTTGGACTAGTGATTCAAGTCAGTGTGTATAGACAACCAGCTGACTATTTATTCTAATAAACACCTACCATCCTCTTTTTATGATAACTATTTCTGGAATATAGAAAAGCATTATAAAGCATCATTCGAGATATCACCAAGAATTATAAAACAAAAATTAACACATTTCTTAGTGACTGAATGCATTGCTGCAATTATGCAGCAGGACATAGTAAAATGCAGCCTAAATGCATAAATATTTTCTTACACTTTTTCAGAAAAGGAAAACAAAAAATAGATCACTATGTTTCTACCAAAAAAACCGTCCCTGGGACATGTGACAAAGTTCTTCCATCACTAGGTCATCTTTTTTCAACATATAGCATTTCTGTTATCCCAAAAGATGGAGTGACTATATTTTTTTCAATTACATCTGTGGAGTACTAGATTATAAACTGGAATTAATATACCTTAAAAATATTAAAGTTATATAGGCTGTGAAAAAGGATCTTTGTAAATTAAAGAAAAAAAATAAATGTTTAGAGTACACAGACAGTTAATACACCTCAGAATAATTCAGGAGAATCAAAACATGAAAAAAAATGACAAAATAAAAAGTGAGTGAACAGGAGACAAGAACTTCAAGTAATTATTTCTTTCTGAAAGGATACTCTAGGTACTGCAAACCCTTTATACATCTCTATTTGGTATTTAAGGAGCTATGAATACAATCGAGATAGGGATTTCCCTTTTGAAAGAGAATCTCACAGATGCAGAGAAGATGGAAAGTTGAGGTCGTACCACGTCTGCTTCTTGTCCCACAAATAAAGGTGCTTTGGATTAGTCAGGAATAGAACTGAGGTAGAAGGTTTGTACCCTTGCCTCTGAATTCTAGAATGTGCCCTACTTACACCAGGTTTACAGTGCTTTAACTCATGTCAAGATGAATTTGTCTTCAGACAAATGTACTTCATTCCTTCCTTCTCATCTAGTCCATCACTAATTCTTGTGTGTGCTGTAACATTTTGGACCCTACTCTAGCTTGTACTATAGCTACTTTGAAGATTCAACATTAAAAAATTCAAGCTAAAAAAGCTTACTGCTTTAATCTGGTGCGCAGACAACAGCAAAAGAGTAGCAGCATGTAAACGCACATGCATAAATTTAGTATCCCTGTTACAAAATTGGACACTGCTGTAAATATACAAGGGAACTGCTGAAGCCTGAGGTCTCCTGCCTTGATGCAGTTTCAGTGCAGATGGAAGTTCTTGCCTGAAAGATCAGGCCCATTCAGTTTACGAAAATAAGAATTTGGGAGTATTTTACAAGACTAAGAGCCGACATGATGAAGTAACTACTCACATTAAACCAACAATACTTGACTTTTTTCCAGCTCAAGTACATTTGCTTTAAGTGCATTACATATAATGCAGAGACGTAGTTTTGTAAATTATTGAGGCCTGCAGGCTGGAAGCCTAAAAGCAAAGAGCTCTGTAATTTCCAGGAAAACAGCCAATAGCGCGAGTTTCTCAGCTGCACTATTCGGCGAGGGCTCAGCCGAAAGCATGAAGCCGTGTTCTCCCCGAGCTCCCGGCGGGCTGCTTCGGTCCGATTTCACTGCTGCCACCCAGCGGAGAGTCAGCACGGGGGGAAGCGTGTCAGGCGCGAGGGGGCAGGGTTGCAGTAATTCAGTGAAATTTGGTTTGTTTGGGTTTTTGGAGGGCGGCGTTTCCCCGCGAGGCCGGGCTGGGCGGCTCCTCTGCTGCCCCCTCGCGCACAGACCGCGGCCGCCCGGCTGCGCTCCGGCTCGCGGGAAAACAGGCGGCCCGGGGTGCTCCGGGAGGGACCAACCGGCTCTGCAGCCTGAGAGACAGAGCCTCTTCTTCTGGGGATCCTTTGTACCGTGTGCTAGCTCTAAAAACAATAAANCTTTGGTTGGTTTAGGTAGCTTTAATTCATTAGTGGCAGAAACTAAAGAAGACAAGTCATCATGCAATATTCATAATAAACTAACATCAGTATTGGTGACTGGTGAAGAGAATATTTAGTGTATTAAAAAAGCACTTAAAAAACTATAAGAAAAGGAGGCTCGGAGGGACCTTGTTGCTCTCTACAACTACATGAAAAGAGATTTTAGACATGCAGGTGTCAGCCTATTTTCCCAGGTAGCAAGTGAAAGAACAAGAAGAAATGGTCTCAAGTTGTGCCAGGAAATGGATGTTATAAAATATTCTTCATCAAGATAGTTTTCATGCACTAGAACAGGTTGTCCAGGGAAGTGATGGAGTCACCACCTATGGAAGTGTTCAAGAAACATATGGACATGGTTTGTATGGATGGGGTTTAGTGGTCATTATAGAGGTTATGGTTTAACAGCTGTCACTGATTTTCTTAGAGCTGTTTTCCAGCCTTTCCTCTAAGAATGAAACAACTCTACTATGTAAATTTCCAGTAAATAATCTTTGTGATTTACATTAATTGCTCTCTTCCTACCCTGAGAGCACACTTACAAATTAACTGTGTCAGGCTTGGTACCTGGTGACCACTTCCCTGGGGAACATGTTCCAGCACTCAATCATCCCCTGTGTGAAATGCCTTTTCCTGGCATCCAACCTAAACCTTCCCTCACTCAGCTTCATTCTGTTTCTTCGAGTCTTGTCACTAGTCACAAGAGTGAAGGGATTGCTGCCTGTTCCTGATTTCACCCTGTGAGGATGTTGAAGACCCCTCAATCTCCTCCAGGCTGAACAGACCAAGTGACCTCAGCCACTCTTTAAAAAGCTTCCCCTCCAGACCCTTCACCATGATCCTCACAACCCTCCTTTGGATGATCTCCAATAGCTTATTATCTTTTTTATATTGTGGCAGCCAAAACTGCCCCCAGTACTTGGGATGAGGCCACCCCAGTGCAGAGCAGAGCAGGACAATCCCCTCCCTTGCCCGGCTGGCCATGCTGTGCCTGATGCACCCCAGGACAGGGTTGGTCCTCCTGGCTGCCAGAGCACTGATGGCTCATGTCCAACTTGCCATCAACCAGAACACCCAGGTCCCTTTTGTGCAACCCTGCAGAAAACTTAACTTCAATAAGACTTTAAACAGATGCTTAAAGATAAGAAAGAAGTAAAATTTGCATCAGAGCATAAGCAAATCCTGGCATGATTTAAAAATTCGTATGCCAATAGTAATCAGCTCAAATACAAGTAAAGACTCCTATGTAGTCGGTGAAACTTCTTAACATACCACACCAAGCTGATACACCAATATCGCACCAGCACCTCTAAAAATATCTTTTATCTAAAAATACTTTTCTTTTACTGAAAAAAAAAAAAAAGAATTTGCATTTGCAGTAACATGCAGTAACTGCAGGAATTTGCTTTTATAAACTGCACAGCAGCAAACTGGAAGTGAATAAGAGTTCTGCAGATTGTGCCCACTTATAATTGCACTGGCAATTACTGTATTTCACAAGTGGTTTTAGAGAAATTACCTTTTCTTAAAAGTACCTAATTGATGGAACTTTTTACTGGCTTTCAATACAACTACTCTCCCAAATCACTAGAACAGTAGAAGATTCTGTTGAGGAAATTCTCAGTCTCTCTCTTCCTTTGCTTTATACTTCTCTTCCCAAAAATATCCAGAAATAGGCAACTATGTTCTCATTTTATTTGGTTTTGGCCTGTAAAGTTGCTGAAAACAGAATCCTGTTTGGTTCTGGAAGTTCAACAGGCACAATTTGGGAAAATTATGTCTTTCACTCCCCTTCAGTAAAGCACAGACCTGGCCCATGAAAAGGATCTCACAGGACTTGCTGCTTTAGCAGGGTATGTTTTCATCTTCCAGCATATTTTTTTTTTTTCTTTCCAATGCACCTATTACAGGAGGCAAGATCTGTAACAAAAAAAGGGGAGAGAAAGAGATATTTATGAGTTTGCCATGAGTAAAATTAGCTGGTCACAACATGATTTGAAAAAGAAAGAAGCAATGTGAGTTGTGAGTTGCAATATACTATAAATATCTCTGGGTATAGCAGAAGTTACTCCTTTAATTATCATATTTTGGTGTGTGAATGATGAATGAATAACCATAATAGAAAAGCCTGTGTGGGTACTGTACATCTCTGCTGAATGATCAGGAAGGTCTGCCACAAACTTCCCTGCCCAAGTCCCACTGATTTGTTCTGGTATTTTGAAACAGATCAGACTGCAGAATACACTCCAAGGATCTATTCTATGTGGTTATGCTCCTGTAAATTGAGTAATTGGATTACACTTTTTTATTTAACAACAGCACTTCCTCCAATTTAGCTTCCTTTGTGAAAAGTGCCTTTAGATTTAATTTTTTTTTAATTTCCTTAATTAGTCTTACTTTGTGGATGAAGAAGCACACAAATTTCTGTGGATTGACAGTTCTGCTGGGGCACAGCTATAACCTGTTATTTGTGGACCTGATTATCTGCATTCTGGAGAAATGCATTACTGAATGTAGGAAAGAGTTGTGTCTGTGAGATCCTACTTATATAGAGAGGCTTTCTCTGTTCCAGCTTTTATTTCCCATGATATTGGTTAGTACTCAAGACACCACTAGATCCCTATTCAGGTAGCTGGATTCATAGGTACATGGCATGTGCCATGGTTCAATTAATTTCTCAGCAACCTGAAGGCTCTGGAAACTCAGAGTTGTAAGACAAGTTTGATAGGCCAGTGCCCACTTATAGTCTGTTGTCTGAAAGGAGGACAATAGAACAGTGGTAGAGAAAAATAAATTTCTTCATACAATGTTTACCTAAAAGTCCATGAACTTAAATGTGTAAAAGATTTAACTTGCAAGATTTGGGATTTATGGCAGCATTTCCCCTTCCTCCTCAAACAAAAACACATTCCAGGCACATTTCTGCTGAAGAACAAGTGCAGTCCAAGTTTGAGCTGAGGTAGAGTGAGGTGGTAAACAACTTTTGACCAGATTCCTCGATCCCTCTTGATTTCTTCCTTTTGCAGTGGTTTCTTAAGTAAGCTTCTCCCTGGGAGCAGCCAGTCTGGTCAGTGGTGGCAGTGCATCCTGACAGGTAACCCTCTTCCTGACAGAGGTACTTGGCAGGATTTTCTAATTATGGAAGCTGACTTTGTGAATCTTTGCAACTTGAAACTTGTTGCAGTGATCCTGTTATGGCTAAATACTGATCATGAGACACTGAATCCAAGAGTCAGAACATTCAGTTACAAATTACATATTGTTAAGGGTTGTTTTTCCTCACTAGATCTATTGTAAGTGATCTGGTAGTGGAAAAAAAGTTTGACACTCTCTCTGCTATATTACATTCTATTAAGGCAACCCAGCAACAAAAATCCTGTACACAATTTTATTTTCAATGCATTATTGTAACAAGTTGGCAGGCAATTTTTAGGCTGAGAGAGAAGAATGGTTAATTCATAGCAGCATGACTTTCTATGTCTTTTTCATGAAAACACACAGATCCTGAGGTGGCAAGCATTATTTTTTCCATCCATGTATTTAGCTTCATGGACAACCCAGTATATGAACCAGCCTTCCTGAAGAGGACTTGTTTCTCTCTGGGGTTTCCCCTGAGCTGATTGTACTCTTTTTGGAAATTCTCCAATAGGCCACTCTCAGCTCAGAAATCAATTTGTTGCAGCTGCTGTAGTAAATTGAAACTCTTGTAGCTGTAAGTGGGTTCATCTGTGGGGATTCCTGCTGCCTGTGGTAAGATTAGTCTTCTTGGAGGAAGTGTTGTGGAGTTAAGGTGGAAGGCAGAAAGTTTTATGGCAGCACAGTTATTGTTCAACAGACAGCAAAAATCTACTGAGTATTTGGCTTATTTGCTTCAAATTTGACAGATTGTTGTTTTTAATACCTGTGGGTGAGTGTGCCTGTTCAGCCTTTAAAGCTGTTTTTCTCTAGGCACAACTGAATACTGAAAACATACATATAAGCATGCATGCTGAAGCAGGGTTTTTTTGTTGTTCAGCAATTTGGGTCCCTCTTCTAAATACCTTGGTCCTTTCTCAGAAAGGGAAGTGATAAAGATAGTGGAAATAACATGCGATGATTTTGTTGTGGGAGGTGCTTGCTTTTGTTCAAAGTCTGATTCCTCTTTTCTACACCCACATATGTTTGTTTTGTGTTTGTTTTATTTTCTGAACTGTAAGGATGATAATGTTTTGAAATTGCTTGGGATATAAAATAATCTGGATACAGAAGCCATTAGTGAATAATGTTCTCTGTGTGACTAGCCCTGCTGGTGAATTGCTAAAGGAGAGACTGCATGCCTCATAAAAGTAGTTCTTAGGCTAAAATGAGCACAGGGCATTCGATCTTTAAATTTGCATTAGTTCTCTGGCTTTTTAATGAGCAATGCCATAAATATTGTCTCAGCTCATTGAGATATGAGCTGAACCAAGTGTTAGTAAACTGGCATGTGGGTCGTTTACATAGTTGAGGGCCTAAATTTTTATTTTTACTTTCATTTTTTTAATATCTGTTTCTTAGTATTAACTGCATCAAGTTTCAGAATCATTCATGAGGAAAAATATTCAAGTAAGGAATCTGGAAGTTCTCTTTTGTCTGAAATGGTCTGTATTGCTCTAAAGCTCTGACAAGTTACTGCACCTCATAAACACTTCTGAAATGCCTGCAATATTAAGTTACCATAGAGCATAGTTTATAGAGACTGTTTAAAAATAAAATAACGAGAAATGGAATGGAAAACCTCCTAATTTGTTAAGATTAAGCTGAGGATAAAGAGAAAGCTATGACGTTAAATCGAGCTTTGTCCCTGATTCAAATGTGACATAGGACAAGAATAAATCCTGAGCAAGGCATTTAGAATTGAATGAGCCGATTCAAGAGTATCTCTGGCTTTTTACATATGGGTTAAAATATTAAATATTAGAAGTAATTAAATCAAAGTATAACTTTATGCAAAGCTCAAAGCTAGAGAAAAATGGGTTCTCCCAGCAAATGAAGTAGAGATATTTGCAGCCTGGAAGGCAGCATGTTAAATTGGCAAGCTGTCAAATCCCAAGCAGTAGAAAACAAGTGACTAAAAAGGTTTTTAACAGTAATGTTGTGTGGAAATGAATGTTGCAATATACTCAAACTGCCGAGGAAGAGAAGAATTCAGTGAGGGCCTAACAGCACGTTTGACCTTGAAGTAAGAAATCAACTTCAGTGGGTGCTTTTTGACAAAAATAAAGGTATTTGATGGTAGAACCTGTAGGGTGAAATCCACTAAGTTCTTAGTGACTACATTTAAGAGTATGTACCCTGATCAGATGCTTTCCCCAGTGCTGTGTCCATACCCCCAAGGAAAAGCAAGGAGTCAGTGGCCTTGCTTTCAGAAGGCAATTTTACCATCAGAAAATCTGATTCCATTCCAAGTGATATGTCCTTCCATTACGGCAGATTATTCCCTGCACCCCTATGTTTTGACACAACAATTCTGATGATGGCTCAGTCAGATGCTGCCAAAATGCCTGGCCTTCCTCTCTCTGCATTCTGGCAGCAGGCAGCTCTCATTGACCTTTCCATTTGTTTGACACCTGTAACGTTTCTTGGATCCTCAGTTGTATACCTCTTGCTCCAGGCATGCTCTTCAAAGTATTTTCAATCCTGAATTATGCAGAGGTCTGTAAAGCTGCATTTCTCACTCAGCTGTGAGCTGGGGCTGTCGAGGGCACCCTGCCTCATCAGACAGGCAGTTCTGACAAGGAGCTGGACACTGAAGCAGTTCAGCAGGCTGTACTGGCTACTGGGGGAGCAGGGCAACCTTGTGATTTGGGGCAAACCAGGCAGGCAGCATTGCTCATCTCTGCTGGCTTCCACTGAAACTTCTTGCAGGATCAATTCACTCCAGAGACATGACCCTGTCTTTTAATAAGAAAGATCCTCCCCGCTTTCTCCCCTGCAAATGTTTTAACATTTTATGACGGGGGGTTGAATGCTTTCTGGAAATAAAACTTCCATTTGCTGTTGTTTTCTTATTCGATTTTAACATCATTATTCACCAGAGTGAGGTAAACCATAAAAAGGAGATACAGTGACAGCTCACTGTATTAGAGGTATTAGAGGTATTTCTGTGAATTATCAGAGATGCTTAGTGTCCAAAATGAGTTTCTAGTTATTAAGTAAACTGCATGTTTATGAAGTGTTAAAAAATAAGCTGTTACTGATGATTTCAGCAGAATCAATTGGAGAAACCTGTTGATCAAAGAGATGATGAGGAAGACATCCAGGATAAAGTTCTGCAAACTAAAGAGAGGTAAATTCTGTCACTAGTAGCACAGTGGTATACTACACTTGATTGACAAGCACTAAAGCCCAGGAGGTTTTCCCTGCCTGCTGTCTATTGGAAGATGTGCTTCCAGCTCTATCTTTAAAACTTGAGAACAATAAGGGCCATGTCTTGAGGATTCAGTCTAAAGAGTCTGAATAATATCCTTCTAAAAATAAAAATGTTCAATGGTTTAGGGTTTTGTAAGTTTTTCCTTTCATACATGACATTTGGAGAGGATGTCAAGATGCCTTGGAAGTTCTTTGTAATATCAGCAGTGTTGTTAGACAAATCCTCCTTTTACAGTATAGTTATGAGATTCTTCTCAAGTTTTTTTACTGACACAAAGTTAGAAAAGGTTGTATCTGTATATATCAACATAATATTTGGTTATCTGACACAGCTCAAGTTTATGGAACCACACACAGCTTGCTTCTAGCCAGTTTCCATTCATGCTGCACATTGACAGCGTGCAAGTTTGGCAAGCACATTTAAGCTTCAAAATAAATCAGTATGTTTTTTCAGCTTCATCTGATATATTTTGAAGTGCACCATATTTACACCACAGGTGATGCAATATTCTCTGGAGACTGGCTTGCCACATTGTACTATCTCATCCAGTCATACCATCTGCAGGAAAGCTGCACCAGCACCTGCATGGGAGTCATGCTTTGCATTAGGGCCAGGTACATTTAAGTAGCCATTATACATTTAAAAAAACAGACTTCAAAATGAATGAGCAAAGACTGATGAAAACAGATAGACTCTGAAATATGATGCTGTCAGAGGCAGGGTGCAGACGACCAGGTGCTGTTAAGCAACAGTCCTGGGCTGCTTTAAGTGGGAAGCTTAGAACTCCTAGGGAGTTGGTGGCTGTCACTAAACCATCACCCAGCTCCTGGGTGAGCAGATCCTACTCCTCAGGAACACAGCAGGAGCTGAGAGCTGCCTGGCACAGAGACTCTGCCTAAATTATCCCCATGCTGCTTCTGACAAAAAAGCAGTAGCTGGTTTTTATTAAAAAAAAAAAAAAAAAAAAAAAGGCATTTCCTTACTCTCTATAAAGAGGTGAATAATTTTGACTCATCTTGTACATCATTACTTCAATGTTAAGATTGGTACTATTGTGACACAGAATGAGTTACTATTTACTCCAGAAAAAGAAAGTGAAGAAAGTTCTCAGTAAATGTTGCTCATAAATAAGGATTTTGTTTTATTTTAATTATGCTGGCAGAATATGCTCAAAACCTAGATATTTCCTTTTTTTTCAACAAGTAGAAGCAGACGGCTTTTACTTTTAACCTGGTTCTGTCTTCTAAGTTCTCCGGTTTTGGAGTTTCAAATGAAATGAAAAGAAGGGAAAAAAAAAAAAAAAAAGAGTCAAGTCTATGCAAATTGGTTTTATAAGGTAAATGAACATAACTACTGTGTAACATAATATCTGGGTTGGGGTCTAGTTTACAAGCACATCTTTTTTTCAAGAGAATATTAACACACCAGAGCAGTCAATAAGGTTATGAAAGTACATTTTTAATGATATAACATAAGTTTGCTTTCCACTTAGTGTAACCTCTCCATCTACAGCTAGAATGCTCAGATGACAATTTAAATTGAGAAGAAAAAGTGAGGTCTTCAGCAAACATGCATTCCCTTGATGAAAATACTGGTGTCAAACCAGGGAACATGCGTGATTACTTTTGTATTGTATAATGCCTTAAAATTTATTAAATTATGTTTAAAAACTTAAGTTTTTATGCGAAGCTTAATTTGATGCTTCTTT
>VXBS01003885.1:171321-196808 GCA_013400255.1 Sitta europaea | reverse complement strand
CGTGGAGTTCTTCTCCAGCCAGGGCTCCGCCGCGCCCCCCGGCATGCCCCCGCTGCCCGTCGTCGCCTTGCCGGGAGTGGACGACTCTTATCCGCCGCAAAAGAAGTCCTTCATGATGATCAAGTACATGCACGACCACTACCTGGACAAGTACGAGTGGTTCATGCGGGCGGACGACGACGTCTACATAAAAGGTGACCGGGGCGCATCCCGCCGGCGGGAGGCAGGGATGAAGGGGAGCGGGTCTGGGAGCCCGNNNNGTCTGGGAGCCCGGCGGAGTCCCACGGTGGGTCGGGGAGAGATTCGGTTCCCGCCTGGGGCGGGAAAAACATGGGGTGCTTCGACCTGCCACCGCCCCGCTGGCGATTGCCTCCAGCCCCAGTGTGCGGGACATGGGGAGCCTCCGTATCCCTGAGAGAACCCCGACCTGCCCGGGCCGGGCCGTCTCTCCGGAGGGCGCGAGTCTCTGGGGAGCCAAAACTGCGGGTTGGACCGCGCAGGGCACGGTGAGCGGTCCCTTGGATGGGCGTGTGGTCCCGGTGTTGCTGTCCACGCCCTCCTTCCGTGGCGATCCTCCGGCCGAGCCTCCGCCGTCCCGACGGTCCCGCCGGGCGCGTCGAGCTGCGGGGCCGTGCAGGACCCACGACCCGACCGTAGGGTGTCTGGCAGTCGCACCTCCGGTGGAGTCGGTGCGGACTCCTCGGGAGCGGCGCTGCTGTCACCGGTCCCAGCTCTCCGCCCGCCGCGATCCGAGGCTGGGCGAGCACAGCCGCCGCGGGCTCCGAGTGAAGGTGCAGCACGGTGGAGCGGCTGCCCCCGGGCAGCACCAGCCCTGCTCCCGTGCGAGTTTTGGAGTACCGTTAGGATGTGATGTTTTGCAGCCTGCTTCGTTTTGGTCTGCGCTTGCGGCGGCATTGTTCATGCCGTGTCCCGCGCTTAGGAAACGGAAGCTGAAGTTGAAAGCATAAGCCCAGGTTGTGAGCTTGGTTGCTTACACTGTTTTAAGTTCATTGGTGGCGCTTGTATCCTTCCCTGTTTGTCACTTAATTTTGAGTCGTTAAATAGGCTGCCTGCTCATCAGCTGTCATTCGCCTGTCAAATATTTGCAGATGGACACATGTATATAGGTGTATACATTCAGTTGCAGATGTAAAGTTGTGTTTTCTTGGAGCCCATCTCGAAGTTATACTGAACCTGTCTTTAATTGATTACATGGTACCAAATTAAACCTATCAAAAAACTTCTGGTTTCACATAAATATTAAAGTTTCCTAAAATAACTAGCTAAGGGATTTGGAGGAAAACTGTATAAACATTATAGCACTGGAACTATTTGAAACTAGCAAGAGTTTTACTTTCTTTCCAAGGATTAGCCTGTACTCAAACATGTTTTTCTTAGTTAATTTAGATTTGCTCTGGTATTTTCAAAAATTAATCCTACTAAAATCTTACCTGGTATTTCCCATCCACTACCTTTCCTCCCCAGCCTGAATTACGTTGTCCAAATTGTCCAGCTTTAGGAACTTCTATACTAGCGAATGCTTTCCATCAGTATTGTTTGAACAGAACAAAGTTCACTATTAAAAATTAGGTTTTAATCATATTCCAGCTTTTGGCTGGAAGGAAAATGTCATTGTAATGTTAATTTTAAAAAACCTATTAACTGTCCCAAGGATGTTTTCTGTGAGGTGTAGGATATTGCTTTGGAAGTGATTTCCCTCTGACAGTCTCAAATACCTGTTATATTTTTATAAAAGCTTGAAATACAGGAAAAGAGATGGCTGGCAGAGTAGTCATAGAAATAACAGTAATCTTGTCTTTTTGTCAGGTGAGAAATTGGAGGAGTTTCTTCGCTCACTGAATAGCAGTAAACCTCTGTATTTGGGACAGACTGGTCTGGGTAATATTGAAGAACTTGGAAAACTGGGGCTGGAGCCTGGAGAAAATTTCTGCATGGGAGGGCCAGGAATGATCTTCAGCCGGGAAGTTCTCCGGAGAATGGTGCCACATATAGGTGAATGCCTTCGAGAAATGTACACCACTCATGAGGATGTGGAAGTGGGCAGGTGTGTCCGGAGGTTTGGAGGAACTCAGTGCGTTTGGTCCTATGAGGTAAGTGACAGTGTAAATTGCAGTGTGCTGTTTGTTTACAGAGTTTTTCATCTTGCAAGGTAAGTAGCTGTATCTGCAATCTACTTCCACCTTGATTATCTTCCAGCTCTTGCTTCAGAATGTGAACTACAGACTGTAAGGAAAAAAGAGAAGAAAACATTCACAGCATATTGCTGTAATTGTATTTATTTCTACTTGTGTCTTACAGTTTTCATTGGTGACAGTTGCTGCAACCGTGTTGTAAGTGTTGCTATGCTGTGAGTTGCTAGAGCATTACCTGGAGGGTTTCAAAACAATCCTCGACAGGAAGCTATTGTATTTGATACATATTCTGTTCAGGACAGATTGATTTAAGCAGATCTTTTCAAGTTTGGATAAGCAAGAGGCATATCTGTTTGCTTTGTATCACAGTCTCTTAAAATATTTTGTGGCATTTGGAGAATTGTCTGTATTTTCTTAATTACTCTGATGTATTTTATTCAAGTTTGTTATTGACAAAAGCAGAAATAGGTGTGTGGTTTGTTTTTTTTTGTTACAGAAGTGAAATTTGTTATGCTGTCTTTCTATAATACTACTTTAATAGTGTTTTTCATAGCATAGAATGGTGTTAAAATGCATTAAGAACATGTGCAGTGTAACATATTTTCCTATGCTGAAGTAATTTTAGGAACAAAATGCTTCATTCAGTAGTGGCATTTTCTAAAGTAATAAGGGTTTGTTGCAGATAAAAAAGTTTATCTGTAATGCCATAACTAAAATTCATGCTGGTTTCTCTGGAATTATTGTGGTTATTTGCAAGACTATCTTCATAGATAAAAATAGGCTGAGCATACAACTATGAGAAAGGGTATAGGGTGTGAAACCTAATATGATAAATATTATTTCACATATTTTGACCAATTCTTTAATATTAATATGTGCTTATTCTTGTGGCACTTCCTCATTAATCAGGAAAAATCTATTTAAATGGGCTACAGAGAGAGATTATGTGGTATTTAGTGTTAAGAAGTCAGAAAGAGTAATTACTTTTGTGCAATAGCATTTTTCTCAATGGCCCAGGGAAAGGTGACCATTTATAAATGGATTTGGTAGTCTACAGTGTATGTGAACAGATAAATGAAAGAAAATATTGCATGCTTGGTACTAAGTAGGTAGAAATCTTAGAGGGCCAAATCTTCTTTACTTCACAGTAGAAAGATGCTTTTTGAGACTATTTCATTACACGTTGTAAATGCCACTATGAAATAATGCACCTGTTGGTCTGGCAGAGCAGGGAAGGCGTGTATGGTGTGATGGAAATCGATGTAGAGCTATAGACCAGTGGTTCCAGACATCCAAATTGCATGGTACATTGGCAGCCTAATCTTACACTCTGACGTGTTTGGGCTGTGTCTGTACAAGGCTATTTTCCAGTCCTTATGGGCATGTGATGCTTGCTGATCTGTATGAGGTGGCAGCATTAAGATTTTGACTTGACAGTTGTATTGTGGAAGGGGTTTTGGTTTTATGGCTTGATTTGGGGAGTTATCTGTGGAAGGGAAGAAAACTGATAATATTGTCACCATGGTTATAATTTATTTTGATGTTGGATGTCAGGAAATATTGGCTCCAGGCACTGATCTTAAGGGGGATGGAACAAAAAAAATACAGTTTTGGAGGCTGATTTATCTGACTGCCCAGAAGCTCAGCTTTTTGTGGTAGGATTGTGGCCTGAAAACAAACTTTTGGAAAAAAAACTCATGCTTTTCTCCAGTCTTGGTTGACAGTTGCTTTTGAAGGACCTAGGTCTGTGCAATAAAGAATAGAAGAAGAAAAAATATTTTGGGCATTGCAATAGTCCCTACTAATTTCTGACCAGGATTTCTGTCTGATTCTGAGGAATCTTTGACTGTTGGCAGTGCAAAAGCTGCTTGGGAAAATGCAGATGATAAAGATAAAGCTGCTTAGGATGTTATCCCAGCATTAAACCTATTTAGATGAGAAGGAGTGAAATAGGATGTCTAGAAGGAGAAGCTGCATTTGTGCTTTGGCATAGTTTGTGCTGTGCAACAGTATGATACTCCACCTGACCAGATCTGGGTGTTGCAGATTGCTAGATTATTTGGTGAAAAGAGTAATTTTTTTTTCCCTGGGGCACTGAAACTGTTTCTGTGTGCTTTTTCATTCCTGTGTTAGATCAGAAATGCTCTCTGTGTGCTAGAAGGGGAATATTCCTTCAATACATGTGCACAAAATCTAAGACTGGGGCCAGAACTTCCTGTATAGCCAGTTGCACTTTTGTCCTGAGGTCCTCTTGTTCTCTGTAAGTATTAAACTGAGTCCTGTTGAGCTGCAAGATGATTATAAACTTAGTTGATTTTGGTAAGATAAATAATTTGTATTTTGTATGTACTGATAAAGACCAGTGTAAGTTGGAAACAATTACATTAAATAGGAGTTTTTTAGCTCCAGAAGAGTTGAATCACTGTTGCTTCATTTTTTACTAGATTTCTTTGCTAAGAACAGGATCATGAGTTGCTGAGAAAACCTGAAATGCTTGATTTTTGCTGGGTTGTTCAACTGGTGAAGATTATTGACTGCTTGTCAGAGTTTGTTCTGCTGCTTGTTAGGGTTAGCCACAAAGCATATGGTAGCATAATATGCTTGCTGACAAGAAGAGGATAATAACTTTGGCTAACAACTTTCTTTTTTGTTTTTGTTTTTGTTTGTTTGTTTTAAATGTTTAATTTTTTTTGTTGTAAGAATGAATAAGAAAAGAAAAAAGAGTGGCAGCAAGCAACTCTTACATTTTGAGCTTTCTAGAGTTAAATTCTAGTTCTGCCAGATTTGAAGCCAGGTTTAAAGATTGTGACTCCCACGTACCTAGTGACTCATGGCTGAGCTGGTGGGCCTCTCTGTCTCTGCTGATGGAGCTCCTCCACTCTAAATAAAGAATTAGTCATTAGGTTGCTGAGAGAGTGAATCTAATGACAATGTTTTTAGGGTCCTTATGAAAAATGGAGGACAGAAAGAGGAAGACACTCTGGTTGGTGTCTCTTTTGGGTTGCTGTCCTGTTTTGCTGGACTTGTGCAGCCCTGTGGTGACCTGGAACAGGGGAGGATCCACTTTGCTGAGCATGAGCATCTGGAGAAAAAGAGGTGGTTCATAGCCAGGAACGAAGGACCAGCAAAGTGTCAAACTGCTGTGTTGTCAGCAGCTTAGATTCAAATTGTCTGGAAGCAACAGCTGAACTGTAGCCTAAATCCAGTTAATTTCCTTGCCTCATGAGAAGGTATCTGCTAGAAGCGTATTTTGGACAGATCATATTCTTTCTACAGAAGATCCACACTTGTTCTAGTACATTTTTTCAATTATGTTTTAATTTATCCTTAGTTTTGATGATGATGTAATGATTGAAGTATAATAAACCTGACAAATTTGTCCAAAGTATCTCTGTAAAAAGTCTGTTTGTTTTGTGAGGTCGTAGCATCTTCTGCTTCCCAAAAACAGACACTAAAGATTAAAATAGTTCCATATTTCAAGCTATCACTTGAAGCCTTTAAATGTTTTTATTTTAAAAGAATGAAGAATTTAGCTTGATTTTAGTGTGTTGTATGTTTTTTATTCTTTTGAAAACAAAAATATAGTTAAAAAGCTGAGATGATGTGTACTTCCTCATTTTGCTATTTATGAGGGACTTTAGTATAGAGGATGGTTTGAAATGAAGGGATGATTGCTTTATCTGTCTTCCCTTTCTTTTTTTAAAATATATTTTGGGTTTCAGAAGACCATTTCATAATTTACATGCTGCGATTTAAACATATCAAATAGTGTAGTTCCATAAATTGACTAAATAAAATGCTGTGTATGAAAAAAGTGGCTGTAACAGTTGAAGGAGACATTGTCAGAGTGTAAATACTATCAGAGAATGTTTTTTCTTAGAAAATGAAAATTGTCAAATGCAGCATAAAATGTTTAAAGACAAATCGTTGAGGTATTTGTAATATATATTCAAATGCTTGCAAAGCTCTTCTTTTTGTATCCTTTTTCCCTTTTTATGGATCAAAATTATATCAGTATCTTAAGGTAGAAGAGACCCATAAGGATTATCAAGTCCAGTGCTTGCTATGTTCATTTTAGAGTTAAAAAACACATTCCTCCAAAGCACCCTATACAGTATTGATCCTTTCGTATTGTGTTGATGTTGAAAGAAAATATGGTACTTTGTACATTCAAGTAGTCCACATGAAAGATATATCTATTTTTCCCATTGTTTTTCCCCCTTTTTTTCCAAAGTTCAAGGACATAGAATACGGTCTCATTACTGCAACATTCTTCTAGTAAAAAAGCTCTGTGTTATCCTATTTGTTGTTGATTCACAGTAGTTACAGTAAATATTGCAGTAAATGTCATGGGAAAATGCCTCTTTGGATCAAGCTGTGTACTCAGAAACTTTTCCTTTACAGTGCATTGGTATTTTGACTGTCTCTGGTGGTACTAGAACTTTATAAATCATTTTATGTCTCTTCCTCTAAAAATACTTCATATTTTCTGTTTTAATTTAAGTTTTCCCTCCTGATGTATTTTAATCTCTGATTTGAGGCTTTATCTCTGTCTTTGGTGAAGATCAGTACTAAGCTCTGAGTTCAATCCTGCACCAAACAGATGCATTAGAGGTGTGTGTGTCTCTGATGATGGTAGGATGGTATTTTGCTCATTTTGGGTACTGAAGTGATCAGTCTTGAAGCAGCAGTGCCCACCCCCACTTAAGCTGTTGAATTTGGATGGTGTCATTGGGTAGTTATATAAGTGCAGCCAATACTTTAAAAAAAAACCCATGAAAATATAGAGTGAGCTATCAGTGATCCTAGAATAAAAATACATAGAAGAGTTGACCCTTGCAACAGGGGTCTCTGAGAGTATATGAAGAGAAATCAGATGATCCCAGAGGCCTTAGAACTTTTTGCATAAATGGACATTTTCTGGTAGAGTATTGCTTGTGTGTTAACTGTTACCAATATCTATCTGATTAGTGATGTTAACTGTAATTATCAAATTCCTATATGTGATTCTCACCTGGTTAGAAAAATGAGTTATATTTTCACACTATTGTAGTGTAGTGTTTCTGTGTGTACATGATACAAAAAACTGTAAATCTTTAAATGCATATCCTATCGCTGTAACCATGGTGCTATATCGGGTCATTACTCTTCCCCTGCGTGACTCTGTTTGGTCCTCACTTGAGCTGCCAGCCCTGACTGTGCTGTGCTGACTTCCTGCTCTTTCTCTGGATTTCTGCATAACCTCCTGTCATTCATTTGCTCTTTTTTTGGGAGTTTTGAGAGCCTGCCTGAGGACACTGCCTCCCTTGGGTTCGTAAACTCTGGGGGCTCTTTGTTGTCTTAGCCCTTCTTGATCCTGCCATGATCAGCTTGGCTGGGAATTTGAGGAATGTCATGGTGATAAAGCAGAGTTATCCCTGGTACTTGCATGTTCCTGAGTCATAAGTGTTTCCTCGTGTGGCTCAGCACAACAGCAAGAGCTGGAGGATACCATTTGTTGGCATCTTTATTGTGCCAGATGGCTTTCCCATAGCTACCACGGAAGAACAGACAAGCCTGTGGCTGTGGCCCTCTATGAGGGCATCTGGTCTGTGAAGCCAAGAGCTAAGAGGGACAATCCTCACCTGGTTCAGTGCTAAGGTAGCTTTCATTTTTGTTGTGATTTCAGGTTTAGTGTCCTGTGTTTTCTGCTCTGTCCCAAGAAGAAATATTACTTGTGCCTTTTTTGAGTTTTATCATTGTGTAATTGTGACACCTGGTGCTGAGTTACCAAGTTGCTGAAGGTCTCTGGGGCATGTTTTCATGTCCCTGTTATGAAGAATGTATGGATACACCTTCCTTCCAATGTGTTTTTATCTAATAGCAGTCCTTTGTGTGGAGGACTAAGTGGGCTAGCTAACAGCTGAGTCAGTTGCAAATGTTTGAAAATTCTTAAAGCAAGTATTTATAAGTTTTTCCTCTTTAAGAATAAGCTCTTGTTTGACTTACCAAAGGATCCCATAGTCAAGAAGAAAAAAAGTTCCTAAATTATTAGAAATGTGTCTTTATTCTGCATATGGGTATCCTGAACCAAGTCTCAGTGTCTCTGAATGTTTAAAGCTAACTGTGTTAGATTTTTTCCTTCAAGTTTGCTGTCATTTTGTTGGAAATATTTTCTCAAAACTTTTGTGCTATTGAATATATCTAGGTGGGAAATCCACAGATGTCTAGTGCAGAATTCTTGGTGTTCAAGTGTTTAAAAGAGTTCTTGTCATGAGCTGATGCAATTGTGGCACAACTATTGTAAGAGACACCTCATTTAAACCAATCAGATCATCAGTCTTTACAGTGCCCTATTACTGTACAAGGAATAAACTTGATTTTTAAAATGAGAGTAACAGATGAATAACGACATTAGTGTCAGCTTTAAGTGAATTCATGAAACAAAGCAAGATGAAACCCTTATGTTTACTGGTATTTCTGAAATAGTTTTTTATACTTTACCTTAAAATCAGGTAAACCTAACCACACAGGAAGCATTAATTTCTACAGATACTTCCAGAATTACCTGTGCTTTCAAAGTCTTGTCTTTCCTACAAGTTCTAAAATAATTGTGTTTCACATGTACAGATCTGATTGTAGTAATTGGTCATGCTTTGATTTAAGAGTTTTGTTAAACTGTCCTACTTCAGCCTTTCTGAAGATGAATGGTTAATTGAAATGAAATAGTAGAGAGTTACTGAAAATGTTTCTAGTCTTCTCAAAGTCACACATAGTCCCCAAGTTGTTTCCTCCTGTTCCTTCCTGACTCCCAGTGTAGATGGATTTTGTTACTTGTTCTGGGATATTCTTTGTATCTCTTCTCATCCTAATTTAGAAAAATCTCAGAGAGATAACTTTTTCCTGACTTTGACTTTCCAGCTTCACATCTTTTGAGATCAAAAGATACGTCTACTGAAATAGAAAATGCTCACAAAAGAGAGAGGCTGGAAGTTGTAAACAGAGAGAGTTACAAAAGTTATTTGAAATAAAAGCTAGTTAAATGTACTCTTGAAACCTAATGGAATACTACAGTAGGATGTGTCTTTTTTTAGAAGAATAAACTTTCTAGCTGCTCTTCCAATTTGTATCTTTTTTGGGAGTTTTCTTCAGGCAGACAACTAGGCATAAATGTAGCTGGATCATTTGAAGTCTTCTTGCTTTATTTTACATTTCTTGTTACCAAAGAGCTTGCCAGCTCTTTTCAGTTCTTAAGTGAGAAGGCATATATTAACTCATCATCAGCATATGCTCCTCTACCATATTCTCTGCAATATGTTTTTATTTAGTTACTTCATTGCATTGAATAACATAAAGTACTTGAAAAATACATCACGTATTAAAATTATAGCAAGAATTGCCAGCTTTGAGGAGTTTATTCCATCAGACCAGAGCTGGGTACTGAGTTAAGCTCAAGATGAGTGCCAGGCTGGTCACTTTTTAGTACATATTTGGAACTGGGGAGCAAATAAATGTGTAATTTCACTCCTACTACAGTATTTTTAGCTTCTGGGTATTACTCTAAGCAAAGATTTTTGGCATGCCTATAAGAAATCTTTGAAAGCATTAGTATACTTTTGAAAATAAAGAACATCTTGAACTAGAGGTATAATTTTAGGAAATTCTGGAGGAGGATAAGCAGCCTGGTAGCTGATACAGGCTTCTTGAATGCTGTTTTATGTATGATTTAGTCTTAAAATGAACCCAGGAAACGAGTTAGCTTTTTTTTATAAAATGTAGTGATGTTGAGATACATTTCTGTTATCTTTTATGTAGTACTTGTGCGATACACTTTCAACACATTGATTGAAGATTTACCTTTAGAAAAATGAACATTTTTAAAATACTTAAAAAAAAAAGACTTAAAATAAGTCTTCTGGAACAAGTTTCCTTACCCATACAGTTGAATACTGAAAGCTGAAACCTGAGGTTCTGACTGGACAGATTGTCTGTTTGGTTTTAATTTTTTTTATTTTGTGATATTTTATTTAGAAACCTAAAATTGTTCATTTTATTATGTTTAAAATAGTATGGTAAGCTTTTTGTTTGTTTGGTTTGGGTTTTTTTTATATTTGTGTATACTTACTACTTTAAAGGACTTTATAATTTCAGGAGTTCTTTAAAGTGCTTTGCAGTGCTTTTAAAACACTCGAGTTCCTAAACTATCTTGCTTGTACTGGGCTTCCCGGGGCATCAATGGACATCCTTTGGAGGATAAGCTCTGCCTCTAAGTAGTTACTGCAGTCTCTCTACTGTAAAGCTTAAGAATTTAGCTTTCAGTTTGTTTTGAATTTATCTTTCCAGTTAGATGTGCATCCTTGTATTCTGTATATATGGGGGGTTTTTTTGCCTTCAATTTAACATAGCTTATTTTAGCCTTCCTTGAAAGCTTTTTCTTTACTGCTGTAGACTGTAGTTCACCTATTATCATAATGACTTTTCATCACGGAAAGGGCCCATCTTATGGACCAGCTCTTATCCTACTAGAATTGCACAAGTTCCTATTGTTGATCATGACAAAACACAATGACTTTTTATAGTGTTTTTTATCAGTCTGGGGCAGAATTTTCTGAAGTGCAGTGAGTTCCAGAAGTCAGGGAATTTAGCTACAACAAATGTAGCTGATGACTCAGCTTTTAGGAAAGTGCTTAACTCAGCAAATGAAACAGTTTTGTTATGTGCTTTTGATATACTTAGTGGTTGCTTTCAAATAATCTGTTTGGTATGAATCTGGCCTGTAAAAAAGGAATAAAAGCAGATGCTAGTATTCTGCATCCTTTTCTTCTGTGCTATATTTTTGTGGTTTCTTTTTTCTTCATTTGGTAGGGGGAAAAACTGCACCTAACTGAGGGTAGTTGACTACAATAGAAAATACGGTCAAATGGTACAAAATAATTTTGAAAAATATAATACTGAGGGGTCCAAGAGGGTCATATAAGCATTTCTTTTGTGGGATTTAATGCTTGAGGCTTGCTTAAAGTTATGGAATGTATCTGTTACATCCTTGCAAAAGTCAGTTATTGTTTTTACTTGTCCCTGAAAATAAGCCTTCTGATTTGTTTTAGTATAATGGAGTCAGTTCTCATGAATTGTAAGATAAACAAGAATCATGTTTGCATTCCTTTGTAAAAGATATCACCTGATGGACTTCTCAAGTGACCAGTGGAGATGGAGAGGTGGGAACTTCTCTGTCCAATCTCTGGTCACTGTCCAGAAACTTATATATGCGAGGTCAACAATAAACAAGAGACTTCTTTTCTTCTTCCCTACCTGAACACCTGTTGTGTGTGTTACTGTGTGTTTCTATCTGTGTCGCAGTAACATTTACTTTCAAGAAAGAATTCTGTATCAAAACTATGCAGTGGGCATTGCTCCATTCTTGCCATAGGAAGTTGGTGTTCATGTCCCCTCTTCCAAATCTGTTAGCTTTTAGTCTGTTAAGTCCAAGAGTAAACACCTTTCTGTTCTTAAATTCCTAGCCATGCTGTGGTGCTGGCATGTATGCTTGAAGGTGGCAGCTCTATCATGGGCAGGAGATATAAAAGGTGTATAGTCTTTGTGGGGCGGAGAGACTTGAGGGAGCTAAGATTTGCCTTCTTTTTGCAGTATGTTTATTAACTTTCCCAGCCTGAGCTTCATAACTCATGACTGGAAAAATGTTTTGAACAGCAATGGCTTTATTATTTTAGCTGTACTCCTCCTAGAAAAACTGACTGCCCATGTCTTGGGTGGGTGGGCTCTTTAATGGGTAAAACACTGGATGGCTGTGCCCAGACCATTGTGGTGACTGGAGGTAAATCCAGTTCGTGGCTGATCACTAGCACTGTTTCCCCGGGCTTGGTTTTGGTGCCAGTCCTGTTTATCATCTTTATTGATGGTCTGGATGGGGGGATTGAGGGCACCCTCAGTAGACAACACAAAGTTGGGTGGGAGTGTTGATCTGCTTGAGGGTAGGAAGGCTCTGCAGAGACCTGGACAGAGTCGATCAGTGGGCTAAGGACAAAGGCATGAGGCTCAGTAAGGCCAAGTACCATGCAGTCTCAGCAAACCCGTGCAGGGCTACAGGCTGGGGCAGGAGTGGCTCAAGAGCTGCTTGGCCAAAAGGGACTTGGGGGTGCTCATTGAGAGCCAGCTCAGTGGGAGCCCCTGTGTGCCCAGGCGGCCAAGAAGCCAATGGCCCCTCGGCCTGAACCAAGGACAGCGTGGCCAGCAGGACGAGGGAAGTGATCATCCTCCTGCACTTGGCATTGCTGAGGCTGTGCCTCGAGTCTGGTTCTGGCCACTCACTTCAAAAAGGACATTGAGGTGCTGCAGCTTGTCCAGGGAAAGTCAACAAGGATATGCTCATGAAAGGACTAGAAAACATGTCTTATGAGGAATGGCTGAGGGAGTTGGGTTTGTTTAGTCACAAGATGAGGCTCAGGCCCCATCTCTCTCTGCATCTGAATTGGTCTCTTCTAATGTGCCTGCAGTGATAGGAGCAGAGGAAATGGCCTTCAGCTGAGACAGAAGAATCAGGTTAGATATTAGAAAAAAGTTATTGCTATTAGGGTGATCAGGCATTGGAATAGATTGTCCTGGGAGGTGATGCAGTTGCTGTCCCTGAAGGTGTTTAAGAGGCATCTGGAGGTGATGCTGACTGATGTGCTTTATGGTAGTGCTGGGTGGATGGTTGGACTTGGTCTTTAAGGTCTCTTCCAACCTTGAAAATTCTATGATTGTGTGAATGCTCAAAGCAGGAGAGGGAAATACTGGAGGGAGGTGGGTTGGAATAAGAGATTGTCTTGCCTTTGAGTTTGGCAAGTTAGAAAACAGCTATTATGAATCAGCTGCTTGTGACTGGGTTTCATCCACACAAGTAGGACTTCTTTTGTCCTGTTTTTGCCTGAAGATAGGGTGTGGTGTTGGTGTTCTCTGTGTGTGTGTAGATGTGTGTATACACATAGGTGTGTGTGTAGATATTTATTTATATTTCTAAGTATGATGCAGGGTATTGGCATTTGCCTTTTTTCTCCACTTTGGGGTTTGAATAATGATAAAGACCATTAAATACTTGTCAGTCTGTTACCAGCTTTTTCTGGAGACTGTTTATTACGATAGCAATTGTTGTGTCTGGAACTATCTGCTCATCTATGCCCCTCATCCCCATGTGAGAATTAGAATGTCATTATGTTTCTGTCAAATATGCCAGTTATTTTCTATAGTATTCACTTACTGCCTGTGTTTTGCTAGTTTATTGAGGGATGTGAAAGCACTTAATCATCCACATTGATCAGAATAGGATTTCCATTAGCTATGTGTATTGTTGATAAAATGCTGATAAAATTTTGTGAGTTCAGAAGGGGAAAAATCTAACTGAGGACCTCAGAACAATTGTGTTAAAATATGTTCCTGAGTGTAGGAGCAGTCCAATTTTTCGTAGTTCTGAATGCTGGTGGTACCTTCTTTTTTATATGAAATTGTGCTTCAGAAGTAGAATTCCTGCAGAGTAAGTCCAGAACTGCAGTAGCTTTCTGCTCATCTCAATTTAAAAGAACTTTGCTCTTCCTCATTGGACTGTTTAGTTTAGTACTAAACTAATTATTTTAGTAAAAAACTTCTTTGTTAATTTTTCATTGCTAAACATCATTTGGGGACCTACTGTTTCCTTTGGAAATGGCCTCCAAAAAGATTTTCTTTATGACGGTTCTGTCATAAGTCTGTGATGTGGCCAACAAAAACAAACAAACCAATGTTTTTACTAGTTTTAATAGCCATGTTACCTTCAGTGTAGGTACAGTCTGTATTCTTTCCAACTTAAGAAAAAAAATAAAAACAAGTGATGCCCTGAGTTGGGGGGAGGAATGGATTTGTTCTTTCCTTGTTGAGTTTTATTTAGTTATTTCTGTTTGACCATAATTATATTAATCAGTTTGGTCTAGCCTTCTCTGCAGAGTAGATACTAGCCTCTACAAATGAAGTAACTTCTTGCCCTTGTCGTATCCATAATGACCACGTAGATAGGTAACAAAAATATTTGCTATATTAAGTATTTCAGTTATATAGGAAAAGAAGCTTTAGTGAATAGTATTAAAATGGAATCATAAAGATCAGTTACTTTTTAATAAACAGTTTAAATAATTTTTTTAAATGTTTTGCTGTATAATTATTACACTTTGTTCACTGGAGAAAGCACATAATAATGAGAGATGTTAAATAGAGTTTTTGGCATCTGTTAATCAATACAGATAGTAAACCAGCAATGCTCTTGTATTTAACAGGTTGAAATGTCCATTCACAGACGCTAAGGAGGTATTTAAGTTACCTTCCACGCATACCACCGTTAGTTTTTTATAAACACATTAAGCTGTCTAAAATAATAGGATTTCCCATTTTGCTTGTCCTGTGCCTCTGGAATATTGTTGTATAAATGCAGTTTCCTCAATAAGTAGCACTTTAAGCTTATTTGAGGCAAATATGCAGCTCTTTTTTTCTTCTATGAGCTGTTATTATTTACTTTAAAAAGCTCTTGTTTTTATTCCTTGTATTTATATAGATAAGGTACTATTGAGCTTTTATTTGATGAGGTATAAGGATTCACGATCCCCTTGTTCCCTAATCATTCTTACTTTCATTTCCCTCAGTCTATTTATTTATTAAATGTATGATCAGGATTATGTATAGTGCTACGTATGGGAACTTACGTGTAACTTCTGCTGTCGTGTTCAATGTTCAGCCTTGCTACTGCGGCTCTGGATTCCATTTATCATTTTTAGGTCTTTGTCACACTGTAAATTCATCACTGTTTTTCAATTGGGTAGTACTTCCAGGTCAGTGTCATCTTTGGCTGTTTTCACCTACTGAACTTCTGACTGGCAGAACATTCCAGTTGTGTTAAAATTCACTAGTATAGTAGTTGCATTGTTTAATCCTGTTACTGTTGGAAAACTGTGCCATCCTAAACATTGTGTTGCAATATCAGCCAAAAATGGCCTTTTCTTGTGTAAAGGGAATGTTTTGTTTCCCACTGTGATCTCCACAGCAAAGACAGATGCTACGGTAGTATGATAAGGAATGTATGGTATTGTGTGATCATATCCCATGTGGAAAATGCTATCCATTGTGTCCAGTCTGCATGTATCTCTTGGCTGGCAAGTGGTCAGCTAGTGAATAAAAAGGTTTCATTTCACAGGGAACTTAATCACATTATGGTACTTGTTAAAGGCTTTAATTCCAATTAAAGGAAGCAATTCAGTGCATTTTAGGAGAAAGTCACATTTTGGTTTTTTAACTTTATCCTCTGTCATTTACCATTTTCTTTTCTGCTGTTCATTGTTAGTTAAATGACTACAAATAAACATGTAGATGATCCCAGAGGATTGTCTTTGAACACTGGACTTCCTGTTTCAAATCTGTTATAAGAATCTGAAGCTGAACATGTATGGAGGACAAACATACAGTAGTTTCCCGTTTAGATCTGCACCCTTCATAGCAAGGACAGAAAGCAAATGAATACTGGAGTCTGCTGGCAGAGTTGATGTTTCTGGTTAAAGCATGTTGACTGTGTAATACAGGTCCTTTTGTGCTATGAATTCATACCTAATTTAGAAAAAAAATCCTCTGTGAATACTTTAATTCACGAAGAATTGAAGTGGAAGATTCCACCTAATTGTTTGTAAAAATAAAGGTTGAAGACGTGTGTATGTGTATGTGTGCACACACAACGTGTGTGTGTGAGTGTATGCAGATATGTGTGTATATATATATGGCAAAGACTAGAAGAGCATGCCACTGCTTTTCAGTGTGACAGCTTGAGGCAATTTCCATGAAATATCTAAAATGATACACAAAATTTTAAAAGAGGTTTTTGGCTAGGTTGGTAATCATGTTCTTGTGAAAATAAGACTTGTATAAATGCATGGATTTTTTCCAGTGTTGATGCTTTTTCAGAGCTTTTAAACTTCAGTAATAAGTAGTAAATATATGTGTGTTAAATCTTATGTGTGCCTATATTCCTTAGGCCATTTAGTTCATGCCTGTGTGTTCAGATTGGCACCAGTCCTGCAACTGATACCAAACAAATGGCTCAGTCATTGCAGTGTAGAAGCAGTATGTTCTTGCCAGCTCTGGCAGCTTTCTTGGAAGAGAGATGTAACTTCTGCAGAACTTAGCTTTTCCTAAGTAAATAAATTAGTGCACGTTGTAGACCTAAAACTGCCTTTGGAGTCTGCTTGCAGTGATCTGTGTTACATGCAGATATTTCCTTTGGTATGAAAAGATATGTTTTCAGTGCCCCTTTGGCATTCAAAGGATGAGAAGAACCATAAAACTCTTGAGGAAGCTCTGAGGGCCCTTAGTACATGCAGGTATTAAAGCTACTGCCCATGAAGGGTATTCTGAGCTGAGATGAAATCAGTCCACCCTCTCTCTTTGCTCTGATAAAAGTGACTATCTTTGTACAGCCTTCACTTACAGCTGTAGCAAGGAACCTGTGGCTTGTATCCCTTGATGCAGCCCATTGATTTGTCACAGTCTGCAGCAGCTTTTTTGTGTTCTGCTTTTGGGTGACACAAAACCACGTGGGAGCAGGATATTCACCAAAGTTTTTGGTTTAAGAGGTTTAATTTGTCCCCTAGGGGAAGTTTGTTTCCTCTCCTACCTTGCTTCACTTGGTCTGTGTATACATCTCTTTAGCCTTATTTTTCCTACTTTGTGGGAAGTCTCTTCAATTTAAAGTTCAATTAAATGTATGTCACATACTGAATATAGTGACTTATGTTCTACCATAAAATTGGCTCCTTGCTCAGAGCTTACATTCCCTTCATCCTCTGTCTCTTTCAGTGACTTTGCCCTTTGTGTTCTGTTGCCACTTGTCTTGTTTGCAGTATGATTTTTGCTCTGTTGCCCCTTTTGAAGTGACATGAAAGCCTACGAAAACATACAAAATTGCTCTGTGTTACTGTGGAAGTGAAACTGTTTCAATAAAAGCTGTGATCTGTCTATGGAGAGGAAAAAATCTTGTTAATGAAATGGATGTACAAAGCAAACATATTAAAAGAATGTTGAGGTCTGTTAATGTTTCCTTCAGTGGTCTGAACACACATAGGAAAGGGAGATGTCATTTTCAGTGCATGAAACATTAATCACTTTTGGGGTTATTAAGGAGGAAGTATGTTTTTTCTGTAGTTTTTGAGCTTTTTTTTACCACCAAGATCTCAGAAAGGTAGCTTTTAAGTAAGCTGCTTGCTTCAATCAAGAAATATGTCCATAGACACTTCTCAGCTATATTCTCTTCCTCAAATCTTCAGATTTTTAATTAATATATGTATTTTCTTAAGAATACTGCCTCTATAGTCTTATGTTTCCAGAGAAAGTCTTACAATTTTTAAAATATTTTTTTAGTTTTGTAGGAAGATGACAACTGGAAGGTAATTCTCTGAGGATGGGTGGAGTATAGGTTACTGCTTTGTCAATCTGTGGTTAGCTCCATCCTAAAATGGAAGGGTGAGACACCAGTTTGTTTTTTCTCGCACAGTGATAATGGCATTGAAGATGGTGCTCTATGTTCTTCCTTCTGTGTTACCCCACAGTGCAGAGCAGCTGAATGCCATTGCTAGAAAAGTTTGAACACCAGACAGGTATTAAGATAAACTTGATTTTCTCAGGGCTTCCTGTACACCTCTGTGTCTTGAATAGTTTTTTATTGTTATTTATTACTATTTATTATTTATCTTCAGTACTTTTTTTCAGTGGCAAAAGGTCATATAAACTGCTGAACTCAGAAGACCACATTTTTAATACATACTCTTTTTTTTTTTTTTTTTGCTCATGATCCATAGTTCTTCACCACATAAATATTATTGACACATAGCATTCTTCGTTAGAAAATTTCAACACCTGAACAATGTAATCTTCATGGGACACATCTTCAAGGTTTTGCCTAATAAAAGGACAGTAATAGCTTTTAGAAAGTGTTTTTAATGTTTAATAATTTCATACACATTAATACCATAATGTTCTCCAGATGGTGAAATCACAAAGCAACGAAAATGCTTTCACCCTGGTAATGTGTGTGTCTCCCTGAATGCTTGCAGCCGTGTTCTCTGTTCTAAATATTTCAGATGTAATCAGTTAAATGTGGTTAGTTCTCAAAATTAGTTCAATGGGAGACTTATGGAAGACATTAGGTAATTGAAAGAAATGAACCAGTACCTGGTGCGCTTCTCACTTTCCTTAATCCACACTCAAGGAATGCCTGAGGACCAGAGAGAAGAGTGGAGCTGCTTGCTGAGGTATTTCCTCTAGAAGAGATATCAATTGTGGTTCTGGCAACTAGTGACCCAAAGAAATTCCATGTTAATTTGCTTGACGGTCTTCATCTAACATTTTCTGTTTTGCAGTCAGCCTACATAAATCTCTTTGAAAATCGTTACAGTATTGCCACGCATTATTAAACAGCTCAACAATGTTGATCTTTTAGCTAGATGGATTCTTGCCCTGTTTAAGAGCTGAAACTATTCTGCTCAAGTGATTAGAAACTATTCCAGTGTTCAAATGGTTTATTATCTTCATTGAGGTGACTTTTTACTATGTGCGTGCTTTGTAAGTAATTGGTGGTAGGCAAAGCCTGCCTTGTTTGGATTGTAAACTGCTAGTGCACATTGTTGGTTTGGCTGCGGAGTTTCTGTAACAGGGTTGTGAAGTGTTTCTGAAATGTAGGTACAGAAAAAAAATCACCTCCTTTAGGAGGGTGTATGCTCTTAAGGCCAGCTGCTAGCAAAGCCCTACAGTGCTGAAGAGTTGGAAGGGATGGGAGCATGACATGCATGGCTTGGGCATCTGCACAATCATCACTGAAGATGGAAGGCAAGATTGAGGGTTGGTTTTATTAGGTAAAATGAGGATATCTGAAAAGATGCTTAACTGGAAAGTTTTCTGTCGGCTGTGAAGAGACAAAAAAGAGAACAGCATGCAGCAGTCTCACCATGGTCTCCTGTGTAGGGGGAGATGGATGTGACAAAGTGAGTGTGAAAGAGGAAAGTTGAGAGAAAGGAAAAATGTGCTCATCTGGGAAGGGATAAAACCAAATATCTCCAGTCTGGGGTAACATGTAGCCTTGTGATAGGGCCTTGAAGTTAAGGAGTTTGAACCGAGTGATGTTAGAGCTGAAAACAGAGGGAGGCTTTCTGTGGTTGTAAATGATTTATTTCCAACTAAGGAGATACACTGGGTCTCTTGTAGGTAAGTGAAGAATAGATTAACTAGAAGAAATACTAAATGCTAATAATGTCAAAATATAGTGGTAGTGGTGGTGGGATGTTCTGAGCAAAATTAAAGTTGCACTAGTTAAGACATGATATATATTTGATGGAAGAAGCTAATGTGCTGTCATTCTTTAAATAAGCCAGTTCATTAAGGGCTCATACCTAACATAGACACTTGAGTCAACTGCAGTTTTAATAACAAAATGTCCTCTCCTTGAGTAGCCTTAAAAAATGGATTTTTTCCTATGGTTTTCTTGGTTAATTTAATTTCCTTTATTTATTTTATAATTAATTTTTATTTTTATAGTTTCTGTGATGGGCACCCAAATCAACCCAAAATTAATAAATATTTACAAAAAAGCAATGATTCATGCATGCAAGAGTGAGAGTAAATTTAAATGTATGAAGCTGTTTTTTATAGGGGTTTGCTACTATTGCTGTTTTGTTTTTTCTTGTTGGTTTTGTTGGGGGGCTTTTTTGTTTGTTTGCTTGTTTCCTTTTATTGGTTTTTGTTGTGTTTTTTTTTTTTGGTTGGTTGGTTGGGTTTTTTTCTCCCCCAGTTTAATGGATTAGTGCCAGTGCTCAGATATCTTTGGTCTGTAATTTCTTGAGAAAATGAATCCACAGCCTTCCACTATTATCTACAGTACCAACAAGAAGTCATGTCAGAGTCTGTGCTGTAGGCTGATGATGTTGTTCATCACCTTCACCTTCAGCATGTGCATGTGTATCTTGCTTCTTAGTTGAGTGCTGGACTGAAACACCCTGGTTGCCTCCAAGCTGAGTCAGACAGGACAGTCCGTGTTCATCATGCTGGGTCTACACCTGGTTAGGTTAATTTTCTGTAAAAGTTTTGGTATGCATCTGGTCTAAGTATAAAACTGCAGCTTTTGTGACTCCCTATCAACTTACGGTAATCATTTATAAGTGGAAGTTAGCCCATATTAAATACCTGCCAGGCTCATGTTTTCCTTCAGGTGTTGCTTTGCAGGCACTGGATGAAATTGGACCTCTTCTTCCACAGTCCAAATGCATAGTGCAAGTCAAGAGCACCTGCGCAGAGGCTCTGGTATCCACCATTTCAAACAGGCTTCTCAGACCATGGGGAGTAATATGGTGTTTGAAGCCAGGGTTTTCAAATTCATGGGATTTTTTGTTTTTTACTCTCTACTTATTGAATGTTCCCATCTTGCATGAAATAATTTTTGATTTTTTTTTGTTTTTTCTACATTCTCTTCCTATGAAGAATGTCAATAGGAAAAAATAAAAGGTTTGGAAAATATCTTCCTCTTTATTTTGTTAAATTTATTGTTTTGCCCCCTTGTCAGTCTCATCATCAAATTTCAGTTATCTTTTGATTCTACTTGGTGATTTTTTGGACATATCTTATTTTTAAACCAGTGTGTATGTTATGCTGCATTATATGTATATATATACGCATATGCTGTATGTTGCATACAGGCTTTCAGCTGAAAATTTACTTCATTTCTAACAACAATTATCTTCAGTAAACTTTACTGTAAAGCAGCTCAGTTTTTTAATACATTGCATTCTAGAACAAGTTCTGCAAGCCTGAGCTAAAGGTACAATTTTGATGCTTGGTAGATGTGTTTTTTTCAGACTGTTATGTGCAGTACAGAGGTAGAAAAGCAAGTCAACATCAGAGCAGCCATTGTTTAAAAGTCTGTAGTTTACAGACCTACAGGGTTTTTAGTAGTTTGCCTAAAGATGGTAGCTTTAAATAATATGTCAATTGTGTGGTGATTTATCATAATCAATTTTAGAAATTTTTCTTTGTTTACAGTTAATAAAATGTAATTTCTTTTAAATGCTTGCTAGATAGATGACATTAATTTTTCTGTTTTCCATCCCAACATTTCAAGAACGTTATAATGGAGATAGCAATCCAACATGAAAACCATCTCATTAAAAAAAGTCTATAAATCCAAGTGGAGACAAATGAGTTGTGAACATTCTGACTTTTCCCTACTGTTGTAGTCCACAGCACTTCCATTATGCCTGTCATCAATTGTGAAAAGCTCTTTGGGAGGAAACACTGTGAGGAAACTCTCCATGAGCACATATGTTAGTTTTAGGAAATTTTAGGATACATCATCAGCTGGCTGAGGAATGTGAAGGAAAAGGCAGGAGACTTCCTTTTGGCAGCTAGAGAGCTGGGGCTGGAAGGTGCTTTGCTTTTCTGGGTGCAACCAGCCGTTGGTATATGGTAGCTCTTCCTCCATTCAGCCCATATGTCAGCACCCTCTGAGACTCTCCTTACTCATAGGAGAGTCCTCACAATCTGGACAGTCCTTCACTTGCTGTAGCACAGAGGAAAATCATGTGTTCCTGTGTGAAGGAATTGGAGGGGATCATGAAATAGAATGCATTCTGAATGCATTTTTCTTTCTTCTCTGACATTGCAACTCCCAGGCTCTGTCCCTTCAAAAAAAGGCAGGTATGATTTGCCATGCATATTGTCAGCTCCGTAAGTATTAGGGTGTTGGTTTTTTGGTTCAAAATATCTGAATATTTTAAAGTATTCAGATGCATATGACACCAAGTGGGATTTCTGTCCCAGATGTATTTTCAATTGAATATTTTTACAGATATTCATTGTGCCATTTTGTCACACAAAGTGTAGGAGAATCAGGTTATTCTTTAAGTGCACATTTATTTCCCTTTCCTGGGGTTGTTTCATATAAATCTGAGAAGCACAGGAAAAAAAAACAAACCAAATTTGGTCAATTGTAGTTTGTGATTACATGCTTGATATTCTTAGAACTTCTCTGCTTCACAATTACATTATCAAAACTGATTCTTTCAAGATTTTATTTCCACCTTTTATTTATAGTCTGTACTAATGGTAACCATGTTATTGCATACTCTGACATTCAAGCCAGTGTAATTTAAAAGATGCAGGATGTCTCTGTCATGCAGTAACAATTATTTCATTCTGTCTGGGTGCAAGAGGAACATATATGCATATATAATGAACTTTCTATTTATGGAAAAGTACTTCTGTTACTGTGTGTGTACACACCTATTCTGTCTGTTCTGCATCCAACTTTTCTGTTCTGAAATTCTTTTCCATAGATTTTGTATTGGTCATAACATTTTGTTCTTCCTGAAAAAGTTGTAGTCCAACACTTGCTCCAAGATAGTGAGACCCTTTGCAGGGGTAAAAAACCCTCTATGTGGATAACAAACAGCATTGAAGAGTTTGTTACCACATGAGTTGTTTCTTGATTTCAGCACCTTTGCTGATAGACTAAGCTTTACTCTCTGGCAGTGTGTTACTTTTACAAAGAGCGATCCTTCAACCTTTTATTAAAAGCGAAACCATAATATTCTTTGTTCAAAGAAAAGTAGCATGTGTTAATTACCTAGCTCAAACCCATAGCATTCATGAGCTGTACTTCTGTGGAATGACAACTTAGTTTATGCTTTGCATGTTATTTTTTATTATTTCTTCTGATCCCTGAGATAAAGTGATGTAATTTTCCCCTTCTGTTATGTTTTTTTCTTTTTTTTTTGATTCTTAAATTCTAAATGTTGTTCTGTCTCTAACACTTTTCATAGTTATCCAGCAGTTTCCCAGGATTTTTAAATATTTGATACAGAGTCTGTTATTTAACAAGAATTAAAAAATAATGAATTTATCAGGTTTCTCTACGAATTATCAGATTTCTCTTTTTGCTAGGTATTCTGAAGATTTATCAAGGTTTTTTTCAGATTTTTATTTTAACTTGATCAAAAATTGTGTGTTAAATTTATGATTAAAATTAAAATACAGATTGACGAAAAGCAGTATTTAGGTGTTACAGTATTGAAGGATACGTTTATTCACTTCAGCTTTGCAGGAAAGAGCCTATATGGTTTAAGTATTCATCTTGTCATTTAGTAAACCTTTTCTTTTGGCTAATACGTAAGAGATGGAGAAATAGTAAACTCCGTTGAACAGTTAGCAGAGATGGATGGACATTTTCTTTGACAATACATCTTCAGTGATGTTATCTTCTGGTTTCTAACAGACTTTCATCAATGATCAAGTTAATTCACTGGCAGTGGTTTAGCTAGTAACTAGTGTAATTAGATTAGTTTGGTTTTGCTGCACTCAGTTCACAATTAGTAAGTATCGTGCTTTTCTTCCTGTGCCATCTCTGAAAGAGTTGACATTATGGTGGTGCTCTCTAAGTTGCTAAAATGGCTGTTCTTATACTACTTTGTCTTACAGAATCAAATACAACTGAATTTAAAAAGATTGACTGAAAGGAAGAACCTATTTAAGAAACCTTTTCTGTGTTGTCTGTTCTCAGCTTTACACCTTGATACTTTGCTTACTTACATTCTGAAGTTTGCTTTCTGTGTCCATTCTAATGGTCTTATGTTGTCAGAGCTCTGCTGCTTCTTTTTAATTTTGTTGCTATGTTTCAGTGTGAAAGAAACTTGCTTTTTAACCTTTTTTTGAAATAGAGGAATACATAAATCTGTCTACTTAGTTTACATTGTTGCTGGAGAAGATGGAGAAGACTTTGTAGCTATTTCAACTTTATATAACTTTATAACTTTATATAACATTATAACTATTTCAAGTGTTTAAAAAAATTGGAACTCTTTCCTGTAGAGACTGAAGGTGGTCTTTAAGTCAATATTCTTTGTGTTCAGAAAGTAATTACAAGTGAAAATAATTGGCTTTCTCTACATGAAAAAAAAGGAAGAGCAAAGTCTGAGAGAAGCCCTCTTTCTTCCCAAAAAGGAGTTAATGTTTAAATTGGTTTCAAGGCATGTTATTTAGTGTCTTCTTAGCTCTTGGCTACAACAGTTATGTTTTTGTTGCTTCAATTTGCATACACAAAGTGAGTTTTATTTCAGTCCATTAGTATGGCATAAGGGTAGGATATATTGGAAAAAAACACTTTAAATATTTGGTTTCAAGTAGGACAGTTCTCATTTATTGCCGGAAATACAAAAAAAACTACATGACAAAAAAACAATAGCAAGGATAATGTGTTTATTATGTGTTTTCTCTCAATGATTAAATAGTTTTAGGCAATCCTAATTGCAAAAGCTGCTTTTCAATGTTGCGTTTTGAAAAATAAAAAAGCATTAAAAAAACCATTTTCTGTAATTTTATTAATTTCTCCCTTTGCAGATTTATTTTTGTCAAAATTTTGTCAATATTTATTTGTGCTGACAAACTTTTCGAGTAAAGCCCCTCTTAATTCTGCATTTCTTTCAGTATTAAAATACTGTTTGTTAATATTAGTTTGTAATTAAGCTTTGGGTTCATAATAGGTGTGGAAATATGACAATAGAATATGAACTGATATTGATAATGTTTAGGTTCTAAGATATTTCTAAGGTTTTATTTTAATTAATATTAAAGCTTATGTCAAAAATTACTCTTGTCAGTGCTTGGCAAATATTGCTTGATATTCTTTCCAAGGTCTGAACTACCTAATTAATTGTATTTTTAAAATATGTTTTTGTGTTATTATTATGCTGGATTTGTACTTCATTAGCTGTCATGCTACAGCAGATTATATAGTTATCATGGAGGCAGATGATAATTATTAATTTATAGTCCTTGAATAAGAATTGTAATGTTTGTATTTGATAATGATAATGCAGTGCCATTTTTTTACATTTCCAGGAAGCATATTTCTTCTGACATTAAAATTTGGTTTGATGTTTTAATGAAAATTTTCAGTTTCCAGCAAATACCTAAAGGAAGATGGATTTATATGTCCAGCAGATTTCAGTTTAAGTCTGTATGCAGAAGGCAGTTAGTCTAATGCCCTCTCTGTTAATATCCTTGACCACAAAATCATGGTAAAATACTGCTGTGGTTAGTCAGAGGACCATGGTTTGTTGATGGCACTGCAGGTGTGGTTGGTCTACAGAGGTAAAATTTTGCAAAGGGAAAAATAAATGTTATGCTTATCAGCTTGTATCAAGAGTAGTGATATGGCTGTAGGGAGTAAATTAACCCTGTAAAATGTGTATTTACCTGTACCTGAAAGCAGGCTTGCTGTATCTGACTGTGGTAGATGAATGGGGAGGAAAAAAA